>JXCR01008539.1:40771-96209 GCA_002079205.1 Phalaenopsis hybrid cultivar | reverse complement strand
ATTTATATGAGAGTTGGTGACAATAAAAATAAAACAATGTTTGCAAATAAATAGGAAGGTACAACAGAGTTCACAAGAATAACTCCAGAAAAAAAATAGATAATGCACTGCAAATGTTCTAGTGATGAAAAATATAAAAAATATCAATTGTTCAAACGATTATAAAAACACCGAATATATGTCACTCTACGTGCGACAGGCATCTGCACAAAGAAATCCCTACGGACCTGGTCCTCTAGCAATTCTGCTGCAAACAAATACAACTCTTCATCTACATAAATTTCGGCTGTAGCACTTAGGATTTCAAGAGCCTCTGCGATAGTGCTTGAATGAGAAGCCTGACATTCTGCTTTGAAACAAGAAACCGCCTCGGNTATATATATATATATATATATATATATATATATATATATATATATATATATATATATATATTTATATATACTCTAGAAGAACACATATAGAATGAACAAATGATTGAAGGTGGTAAAAAGTTTCTCCTCTAACCTCAAAAGTATAGGTTTGGAGTTTGATTAATAAATTGAAGCTTAGAGTTAATCCTCTGTTTTCCCTCTCCCTTATGTTTTATCTTAACAATTAAAAAATGAAGTAATGTTTGATTATATTTTGTAGAATGGTAAAAGACAGAGAATTAGGTTTCAAGCTCATGCTCTCAATTTTCAGGCCATTGATTCTTAAGTTGTTAGCATATCATGAGAGATGAGTGGTTGTTGGTCACTGCGCAAGAATGAGAGGAAGACTAGGAAGGCCGCAAGTGACTGTGCGGGAATCAGAGGAGGACAATCAAAGGTCATTTTGCGGCAATCAGAGGAATAGAAGCTCTCTACATAGGAGTCAGATATGGTAACTGCGCGATAGCTGTGAGATACATGGAAAATGGGTTGAAATACATGGGTGATTGAGACGGCAGTGAGACATGATAACGGGCAAGGGGACAACATTAATAAGGACAATGTAAGAGGGAAAAACGTGGTTGGAGACTAAGGGCCCGTTTGGGGCAGCTTATTGGGAGCGGTGGAGTTTTCAAAATGCTGCCTCCCTGTTTGATAAATGCGTTCGCAGAACTTATTTATGCCGCACCGCATTGGCGTTGGATAAACCCTTCATCCGATTCGACGCTGGCAAAGTCCTGCGTCCCGCGTTCACAAGCCCCCTTGCCCTAGGATTTCTGGAGGTACCCTTGATTGCCCTCGCCTTCTCTCTCGCTGGAAGAAGGCGCGACGTGAATTTATGATAGAATTGGAGCGCAAGGATGAAGATGGGAGTTTCGGTGGTCTATATGTAAGCCGCGATCCCGTCGTTCCCTTTCCAAGTTGTCGCGATCCCGTTCTCTTCCCAGAGTCACGATCCCAGAGCTCAAGCTTCTATAGGTTGATGCAGCCCTCTTCCACCTCCTCCTTCCTCTGCGAGACGCATGACACACGAAGAGTCTGCCTCTCCCTTTACTCTACAAGCCACCGCACGATAGGGTTTCGAAGCTGCGATTGGAGTTCTCCTTTACTCTATCGCTTGGGTGAGCCGTTCGAGCCTTCCAGGTACTCAATCAAGTTTCTTCTTCTTCTCCCTCCTTTATTTTGATGCTCGCTGCACTCTGCATAGTCGCTCAAGCCATCTTCTCTGCAATTCAATCGCGAAAATGGAAGGAAATGATCATAGCAGGTGAGTCGCTCCTATTCTTCTCCACCTCTTTTTTCTTTTCCCTTTACTGTAATTATTGTTTCTTCAACTCCTTCCTTCTCAATTCTACAATTTTATAATCTTTAAATCTACAGTTATGTATTTACGTGAGAAAAAAAAACATATCAGAAAAGCAAATTGATTTTATTACCTTTTTTTATCATATGTTTCTTTTTACGTCACAATTTGATTTGCTCGGAGGATGAGATTTACAATTGGAGCAAATGAATGTTGCTTTTTATATCATAAATTAAGCATATTCTTGATTTTCTTTGGAATTATTGATGAATGTTCTTTTATCATATGAATGTTACTTTTTAACAAACAGGGGTAGATGATCATTTATTCAATAACAATTCCAAATAAGCTATTCTGAATAAGCTGCCTCAAACAACAAGCTAGCTTATTCTGATAATCTGCAGATTATCAGATTATCAGAATAATCTGCTTATCAGCCGATTATAAATAATCAACAGCTGCCCCAAACAGACCCTAAGGCGAGCGAACTGGTAAGAGGGAACAAATTGTGGTTGTTTTGAAGAAGAGCGATTTTTAGGATGCTTAATATATAAATGGTTACATGCATAGAACTTATAACATTAACTTTATATATTTCATACATAAATATAAATACATATATATATNTGCTAATCTCTCTTCGCAGCTAAACTAGAGTTTTCTCTTAATGATTTATTAGTCAATTGGGATGAATTGTTTTAATCATCCATTGATTCATGTATGTAGAATGACGAATATCACTATAGGGTCTTATGTTGCCTCCAGAAGATTTCGTTGCCGCAATGGCAGTATCGATGCATGTGCATGTTCAATCATCTCTGTTGGCGATTGAGAATGTGACTTTGTCTCCAGAGATCGTTGAACTTCCCAAGGAATATAAATTTGGGGAAATTGATAGAGAAGGCGAGTCTTTAAAAGCCCTTGCCTTGGAAGCGAACATATTAGCTGCTTCACATCATAATTCCACTAAAAACATTCCATTTTCAATAAGCAAAGCTATTTTAGTAGCTCCAAAGGCAACAATTATAACATTACCTGAGAAGTAATGAGAATAGAAATTCTGAGTACTTCATAAAGAAGAAACACTTCAAAAGAACAATTCAAGCAAAGGAAGGAAGATCAAGGACTTCATGGGNTTTCTGATATGTGCACTTTAAGGCAGTTAGTATATAGAGTAGGTAAAATTTTTATTTTAGTTTCGTTGCAAACATTTTTACCAAATAGGGGCATGAAAGTTATTTATCCAGCAACAGCTATCAATAAGCTATTCCGCATAAGTTCCCCCAAACAACAAGTCAGCTTATTCTGATAATCTATAAATTATAAGATTAGCAGAATAATCTGCTTATCAGCAGATTATAAATAATCAACAGCTACCCCAAACAGACCCTAAGGCGAGCGAACTGGTAAGGGGGAACAAATTGTGGTTGTTTTGAAGAATAGCGATTTTTAGTGTGCTTAATATATAAATGGGGGTTTTACATGCATAGAACTTATAACATTAACTTTATATATTTCATACATAAATAAATAAATAAATAAATATATATATATATATTTGTTTATTTATTTATAATACAATGCCTAAAAATTTAAATTGGCCACATAATATCACTCTATAACATATTCTATTGCTTTTTGCTTGGAATTGCATGAGAAGATGCAAACGAGGCATGATTGGCCATTGCTAATCTCTCTTCGCAGCTAAACTAGAGTTTTCTCTTAATGATTTATTAGTCAATTGGGATGAATTGTTTCCTTCATCCATTGATTCATGTATGCAGAATGACGAATATCACTATAGGGTCTTATGCTGCCTTCAGGAGATTTCGTTGCCGCGATGGCAGTATCGATGCATGTGCATGTTCAATCATCTCTTGGCGACTGAGAATGTGACTTTGTCTCCAGAGATCTTTGAACTTCCCAAGGAATATAAATTTGGTGAAATTGATAGAGAAGGCGAGTCTTTATAAGCCCTTGCCTTGGAAGCGAACATATTAGCTGCTTCACATCATAATCCCACTAAAAACATGCCATTTTCAATAAGCAGAGCTGTTTTAGTAGCTCCTAAGGCAACAATTATAACATTACCTGAGAACTAATGAGAATAGAAATTCTGAGTACTTCATAAAGAAGAAACAGTTCAAAAGAGCAATTCGAGCAAAGGAAGGAAGATCAAGGACTTCATGGGTAAAAAAACTGAAAGAAATTAGGCTTATCTAGAACAAATCAAATTCTTCTCCTGCAAAAAAGTTAAGTGAGAAGATAATGTTCTGGGTTTATGTCTGGTGTAAGCTAGTAGATATATTGCCTTAAGATTTCGAGTCTGTAGCTGATGTAGGTGGTGGTATTTTATTGAGTCAAGAAACTCCTCATTTTGCATAAAGAGGCAAGCAATTGTTTATTTAGAGAATTGAGCAATCGAAATACCAAAAGAGCCTTAGAGGAGCCGTGTGATACGATATCTCGAAAACACTGGAGTGCAGAGCTGAAAAAATATCATAAAGCATAAAATATTCTTTGATGTCCTCTACAACACCCCAAGTGTGGGGAATAATGCTGAAATCAAATATGAGAAGAATGACCAGCCATTGTTATCTGCTCGGTCTCGCTAAATAAGAACTTGGAGTTGTGTTTAATCATTAAAGAAATTATTGTGATTGAAGGATTTGACAACATGCATAAAACCAACAGAGATGCTGTTATGGTTGAGTTGATGCGCTTGTAGGAAGTCTCGCTGAAATTATCATAAAGCAGCATGAGAAGGGGTCTGACAATGGAGGCAACTATGGGTCTGTTTGGCGCAGCTGCAGCTGCACTGCCCCAGAAAGTTGCTGCGGGGAAGCAGCTGCGGGGAAGCTGGCTGTCTGTTTCGTGCAGCTATGTGAAAACAGCTGTGGGGCAGGACCAAGCTGCCCCTGTTTGGTAAAACTGTTTAAAAAATGTATGTATATATGTAAAAATTTTAAATATGTAATTGCGAATCGTAAAATTGAACTTTGTGTTATACATGTGAATACCTAGGAATTGTGTGGTATGCATGTAAATTTCCCTTTCAATTTTTATCCATTGGAATGATATTATGGAATTGTACTTATATAATGCTAATAGAAAAATTTGTATAAAAGTATAGACGAACTTATGAGGACGAAATTTTTCAAATGTACTGAAACATTACTCTAGATTGATTTTATTTAAACACACACTTAAAAAATAAAAAAGAAGAGAAAATTTACAACCACAAATGATATGTATTTATATATCTAACTTTAAAACTTGTATATTTACATTTATAATATTTTTGGTGTGAATAACTTACACATGAAAGTGTATCTAATTTACAAAAGATAAATGATACTGGCATTTTTAATGTGATGTAATTATTTGAAGCCTATGTTCGCAACTATGAAAAGATATAGGTGTGAGATATACAAATACATGAGAAAAGTACAGTATATATTAAAGGGCTTTATTTGCCATCACCCTATGACAAGTACAAAATAATATTAATGCTCAATGTCAATCACAATAAACATCAACACCAATAATGCATGAAATCTTCAATGATATTAGACTCACAACAGCATCAACCACCTTCTAATGTCTGAATTTCAAGGACAACATCAACCATATTTTGTATCTTCATTTTCTTGAGCTTAGGAGGCAAACAGGGCAATTCCTGCAGATTTGGGCAGTTAACGAGGGAGAGTTCCGTTAAGCAAGGAAAGAAACATTCATCTGTTGCCGCTCCATGAAACCAATCCTTGAATACTAGTAATCCCATAATATTCAGCACCTCCAGCGATGAAAACACAGAAACCTTGTCATTCCCATGGAATTTATAATCAAGCCGCTTTGCTTTTGGCATGTTACAAAGGTACAAAGACTTGAGGTGGGGAAGCTGCCCAAAAGAAGGAAGGGCTTCCCACTCCGAGCACCTGTTCAAACAGATGTACTCTAGATTGGAGATCAAATCTGCATTGTACATCCATTTTGCAGATCATGCACCCTCATATGCAACTATGGACAATCTTTTCAAATTTTTGTGTGGTTCAAGATTTTCGAGAACATTAACATCTAATTCAGAATTGACAATATTCCTATTCCTAGAATTTTTGATATCCCTAACATTCTCCTAAGCTTCAGAGTTTCCATCCTGTAAAATACAAAAGTTGAAAAATTTTCAAAACTGAGCGAAACAAATAAATTATTACATATACAACTTTAAGTTTTATTATAAGTATCTTCTAATTGTTTAAAACAATTGTTTAAACTATTACATACATAAAGGGAGAAAAATTACTTTTTAAGGAGATAGGACAATAATTTCTTACTCATCTGCCCTTCCTTTATCTATCACAAAGTTCGAATATATTTACATATCTCACACCTATAGTTTCATATTTATAAATACAGCACCTTAGTGCTTTTTACCTACCCCTGAAAAGATGCATTTCAATATTACAAAGTGATAGATTTGTTTGCTGTGTGTAACTATAAAAGTCTAGGTGTGAGATATGTAAATACATGATGCAGAATCGTTCCACAAACCTGGATCAGAAAGACAGTGAATATTTCATGCTCTGGAACATTGAGAGAAAGAGACAGAGCTGCATTCTGCAGTAGTAGAATAAGCCCGTGTTATGACAGTAGATGACGGAATCGCCGTTCCAGTTTGCATCTACTGCAGCCAAGGAAATAAGGTGGACGTCGCTTCCCTGGATGGTGGAGGTCAGTGTCATCGAGTTTGTGGAGTGGAATGTGTTCTTTTTCTCGGTAGAGGTCCAGCCCGCGCCTTTGCAGTTGTAGATGCCGAACATACAACATATTCATACAAATTTGTATTTACCAGGAGCATCACTATTCCATTCCAACATGTGTGCTTAGTGATTAGGTACAGCTATCAGTTATTCCCTTTATTAACATTCAACAATTTTATCCTTGTAATGCCCATTAATTGGGAGTAGACACTAGACAGCTTGGTGACAACTGTTTTTCTTAATCTAACTTCCTAAACAATCTTGCATTAATGGATTATGATATAAAATTTAAACTTTTCTTGTCCTCACGTCAATAGTTTTTTACATGCTAATTTTTAGTATTCATATGCCTGATTTGACTTGGTTCACCACATCTACTACTCATGATGCTCCTCAAAAAAGGATTATTATATTTCATAGCAAATCTAAGAAGGCAAATGTAGCACCATATAAAAGCAACCATTGAACTACAAATTGAACTTGTATCCTACACAAATCTAGGACTGGATTTCAAGTAAACTTGAATGTACACAAGGATAATTAATACTTGCCAGAAATAGTTTTGATTTTAGTTTCATTTCCAGATTCAAATTTCTTTAAATGTATGAAGAATTGATTATCAATTATCTAGGTACATCTTAAGTTCAAGAGGGAATTTTGGATGAAAATACAATTTCATTAGTTCCAATAGATTTCATAGAAGATAAATGGTAAAGCAAATGCCATAACACAATTCTGCCACCTAACCTTCATGGAGATGGAATTTTGATGCAACTTGAAACCCTTCACCATGTGGTATGCATTACGTAAGAATTGTGTGTTATGCATGTAAATTCCCCCAAATATACAAGGCTCATTCTTATACATTGCTCATTCAAATATTAGATGCTGCTTCCACCATTAGAAGATTTTGGAGATTAGGGATTCCATTTGCTGTTGTTGTGAGTATACTCTATTGTAGCTTCTGAATACTTGATGATCATCATTCTATGTTGTTAAAGATGCTATATGTTATTGACTTTTTGCATTTGAAAATGAAAAGTTTTGATTGATTTGAACCATATCAAAAGCAATCTGCCCATTTTATTATAGGTTGATCTACATGCATTCCACTAAATTCCTATGTAAATACATAGCTAGCACAAACATTAATTTGATTCGAGAATTGTACTATTTTCAGCAATTAGCATTGGTGTTAAAAAAATACTGCAAGATATCGCAATATCAAAAAAATATTTCCCAGGAATCAAACTAGATAAAAGAGAACAGCGTAATTGATAATTATGAAGTTTTAAAAAATCAGAGTAAGCAATATTTCTAATAATATTCAGCTAATGAGTTCTAAAATTTTCCATTCATAGGCATACTATCTCATCAGTTATTCGTTCCCTCAGCTCTCCCATCTCGCTTGCACCTTCCCCATCTACAGTGAAGGCGATGGAAGCCTCAGTCTCCTCTTCGGTGAAAGACTGACCTAGACGGTATTCAAATGCTTCCGAAGGCACATTTTCTTCATCCAATTCTGCCAAATGGAAGTCGATATCGCTACGGGAATGATGTCTTCTTATGTAATTATGGAGAGCCATTATAGCAAAGACAATTTGTACCTGCTTCGAAAAATTATAGAGAGACATATCACGGAGTATAACCCATTTCTTTTTTCATACACCAAAAGTCCTCTCAATTACACCACGTAGCGATGAATGTCATTTATTAAATATTTCTTTTCTTCCTCGTGTAATGTTGCTTGCACGTGCAAAATCTGGTATGTGATATCTCGTATCAGGAAATGGTTTTAAATACCCTCGTTGCATTGGGTAACCAGCATCAACCAAGTAATATTTGCCTAATAAATGAAATAATTAGTAAGGAGATTCAAGTTTCTATTGGGATTCCCAAATAATATTTGCCTAGTAAATTAAACAATTTGTATGATTTCAATCAGAAGCGTACCTGCAGGTGGATGTGGAAAGTTGCTTTTGGGATCCTGTGTCGCAGATTTGAAAACTCGACAGTCGTGTGCGCTGCCCTCCCAGCCAGCCATAATAAAAGTGAAACACATGTTAAAGTCGCAGACGACCATGACATTTTGGGTAGTGCTACCACAACGGCCGATAAATGCTACCTTATCACTATTTGGTATACGTGCGTCAACATGTGTTCCATCAATCACACCAATGCAGTCCTAATGAGTGAATGTTAGGTTTGACATAATATTTTAAATACCCTTACAAAGTTAACTATAATGCATCCGAGAGAATACCTTAAAAAAAGGCATATATTGTGCATCACGTGCTATCTCAGCGGGTATCTACTCAAACTTATAATATGAGACTCTGATGACATGAGAGGACAGGCTAACAAGTGTGCTCAATCTGATTGAGAAATATTTGCTTATTGTTTCTGATGAGTGTTGAAATCANCGTGCAAAATCTGGTATGTGATATCTCGTATCAGGAAATGGTTTTAAATACCCTCGTTGCATTGGGTAACCAGCATCAACCAAGTAATATTTGCCTAATAAATGAAATAATTAGTAAGGAGATTCAAGTTTCTATTGGGATTCCCAAATAATATTTGCCTAGTAAATTAAACAATTTGTATGATTTCAATCAGAAGCGTACCTGCAGGTGGATGTGGAAAGTTGCTTTTGGGATCCTGTGTCGCAGATTTGAAAACTCGACAGTCGTGTGCGCTGCCCTCCCAGCCAGCCATAATNCATGCATTCCACTAAATTCCTATGTAAATACATAGCTAGCACAAACATTAATTTGATTCGAGAATTGTACTATTTTCAGCAATTAGCATTGGTGTTAAAAAAATACTGCAAGATATCGCAATATCAAAAAAATATTTCCCAGGAATCAAACTAGATAAAAGAGAACAGCGTAATAGATAATTATGAAGTTTTAAAAAATCAGAGTAAGCAATATTTCTAATGATATTCAGCTAATGAGTTCTAAAATTTTCCATTCATAGGCATACTATCTCATCAGTTATTCGTTCCCTCAGCTCTCCCATCTCGCTTGCACCTTCCCCATCTACAGTGAAGGCGATGGAAGCCTCAGTCTCCTCTTCGGTGAAAGACTGACCTAGACGGTATTCAAATGCTTCCGAAGGCACATTTTCTTCATCCAATTCTGCCAAATGGAAGTCGATATCGCTACAGGAATGATGTCTTCTTATGTAATTATGGAGAGCCATTGNATACTGCAAGATATCGCAATATCAAAAAAATATTTCCCAGGAATCAAACTAGATAAAAGAGAACAGCGTAATTGATAATTATGAAGTTTTAAAAAATCAGAGTAAGCAATATTTCTAATAATATTCAGCTAATGAGTTCTAAAATTTTCCATTCATAGGCATACTATCTCATCAGTTATTCGTTCCCTCAGCTCTCCCATCTCGCTTGCACCTTCCCCATCTACAGTGAAGGCGATGGAAGCCTCAGTCTCCTCTTCGGTGAAAGACTGACCTAGACGGTATTCAAATGCTTCCGAATGCACATTTTCTTCATCCAATTCTGCCAAATGGAAGTCGATATCGCTACGGGAATGATGTCTTCTTATGTAATTATGGAGAGCCATTATAGCAAAGACAATTTGTACCTGCTTCGAAAAATTATAGAGAGACATATCACGGAGTATAACCCATTTCTTTTTTCATACACCAAAAGTCCTCTCAATTACACCACGTAGCGATGAATGTCATTTATTAAATATTTCTTTTCTTCCTCGTGTAATGTTGCTTGCACGTGCAAAATCTGGTATGTGATATCTCGTATCAGGAAATGGTTTTAAATACCCTCGTTGCATTGGGTAACCAGCATCAACCAAGTAATATTTGCCTAATAAATGAAATAATTAGTAAGGAGATTCAAGTTTCTATTGGGATTCCCAAATAATATTTGCCTAGTAAATTAAACAATTTGTATGATTTCAATCAGAAGCGTACCTGCAGGTGGATGTGGAAAGTTGCTTTTGGGATCCTGTGTCGCAGATTTGAAAACTCGACAGTCGTGTGCGCTGCCCTCCCAGCCAGCCATAATAAAAGTGAAACACATGTTAAAGTCGCAGATGACCATGACATTTTGGGTAGTGCTACCACAACGGCCGATAAATGCTACCTTATCACTATTTGGTATACGTGCGTCAACATGTGTTCCATCAATCACACCAATGCAGTCCTAATGAGTGAATGTTAGGTTTGACATAATATTTTAAATACCCTTACAAAGTTAACTATAATGCATCCGAGAGAATACCTTAAAAAAAGGCATATATTGTGCATCACGTGCTATCTCAGCGGGTATCTACTCAAACTTATAATCTGAGGCTCTGATGACATGAGAGGACAGGCTAACAAGTGTGCTCAATCCGATTGAGAAATATCTGCTTATTGTTTCTGATGAGTGTTGAAATCGCTCCATTGCTCCTCGCATAGACTCATTTTGGGATAATATGAACAGTGTTATTGCGAGCACCTCACGTGGATTGGTTCTCGAAGATCCATGAAGACCGTGAGATCCTACGAGTAAGTCCAGAAGATCGATAAATATTGGCTGACTCATTCGAAACATATTACAAAATCGTGTTGGGTGCCCCGCAAGCAACTCTCCAACCCATTTGTCGCCAATATAAGAAGATGTCATGTATGGCGACCGATCAATGTACATGTTATAGTACTCGTATATCAAACATATTGCCGTCAGAAACATTCCTCTCCATTTTCTTCTGCGTGTATCCATGTGGGTCTCTATCCGTCTTTTTCTATTTGCATTCATAGTGATTGGTTTCCCTAAATGTTTTCCCTAAATAATTATCATTTATATGAGAGTTGGTGACAATAAAAATAAAACAATGTTTGCAAATAAATAGGAAGGTACAACAGAGTTCACAAGAATAACTCCAGAAAAAAAATAGATAATGCACTGCAAATGTTCTAGTGATGAAAAATATAAAAAATATCAATTGTTCAAACGATTATAAAAACACCGAATATATGTCACTCTACGTGCGACAGGCATCTGCACAAAGAAATCCCTACGGACCTGGTCCTCTAGCAATTCTGCTGCAAACAAATACAACTCTTCATCTACATAAATTTCGGATGTAGCATTTACGATTTCAAGAGCCTCCGCGATAGTGCTTGAATGAGAAGCCTGACATTCTGCTTTGAAACAAGAAACCGCCTCGGATAGCTCTTTTCTGAGGGAAGAAACACCAGATTTTCTTTTATCAACAACCTTAGGACGTTTGGAACGCGAAATGGTTTCATATTCATTCTGATCTGGCCTGGGGAAGTCAATGAAATCAACTGATCCAGGGGTTCCCAAATTCACGACATTGCCAGTGAACCCTGTCTCGTTTGGACTACATGCATAGTTCCCAGTTGCAACCACTCCCCCAACCATGCGGTCAAGTTTCTCCTCAAATTCAGGCTCAATTCCTTAAAGCTTAAACTTCTTTTCAGTAGGAACCACCTACACAGCAATTGATAGACACCAAATTAGAATAAAATATAATGTAACATAATGAAGAAGTTCACAAACAAAGCTCACCGCAAGTCTTTCAGCCCACACATTCCTCAGATGCATCAACTGTTCGCTTCACTGGATCCCAACCAATGCCGGTACAACCTCTTTTCAATTCCTTCCAAAATTTCCATTCCTTTTTCATTTGGTCCCACTTGTTCTTCATTTGCAACCTGTCATATTCTCTGCCTGTGCATTCCTTGAAAATTTTTATAATATTTTGCCACCCTTCTTTATTGAGATGGGTCGTTGGTCGATTTCCCCGTTCAATCTCTTTAAGACAAAGATTGCAAAATATAATTTTCGTATCTTTTTCCCACAATGCGGGTGTAACAACCTCTTTAGGCTTACTATCCATGTTATTACTATAACAAAACAAAGTCATGAAACACAACAATAAAATTAATTAGAAAGTAAAATAAATTAAAGTTTAGGTGTTACATATTTAGAGAATACGCAGTTATTAAATAATACTTGACAAATAATAAGCCTAACTCATAAAGCAAAATAATATTTGCATATTATTTTGGATATGTTACGAAAGAATTGAGTCGCATAAATATAATGAAGTTAAATGTAGTGTTTGATATATAAATATGTGAAATTACATATGGTTTATATACATATCACACAATTATTATATATACAAGACACTAATGTACTGATTAAGTGGTGAATAAGAATAAACTGAATTTTGTATAACTTCCTACTGCCAAATAGTGTCTACCATTTGGAATAAATGGATCCTCAACTAACTTGAACTAGGTACTAAAAAATGGATCCTTAGTTTTCTCCTGCCGATATTCACCTGCCATGTCTTCTCCCTCACGAACGTTAGGCTTCTTTGAGATTTGTGCTATCACATTTTTCATGTACAGAATAAGAAGTATCTATTAGTCTTCATGACGGATTATTTGAGTTATCATATATACAAGACACTAATGTACTGATTGAGTGGTGAATAAGAATAAACATGGATCCCATTTGTTGTTCCAATAAGGTCATCATCATCAAAGAACAAACAACCATAATAAATTTAGAACAATTATGCTAGTTTTAAAACAAGACATATCAATATTTTTATTAATCCTTCAATTGTCAAATGTTTCCATGATGATAAATAGGTAGATAGTCATTTCTTATGATTCATGGTTGTTTTGCCCACGTATTTGAGTTGCAAGGAATAAGATATTTGGCTAAAAAAAACACCACGGTCCAAGAACTTGCTATAATTTACTGAATGACACATTGTTTCACATGCTTACTTCGACTTTAAAAGTAAGAGAAAAACATGGTTAACAAAATTATGTTGAGAATTTCGCTAGTTTAAACTTGAGTATACAAAGTATAAACCATGAAAAATTATCTGAAAACTCTACCAACGAAAATTAAACTATTCATTGGTATAATCAAAACAAAATAAATAAATAAATAATATTTTTTTAATCATGCCTACACAAGTCATCCTAGGTGGATGTAGTGGAAGCTTACACTCGAACACCAAGTTCCATCATGAGTAATTGAATAAGGACAATACAGGCATTTTTCAAGTAATAATCCGTGTTAGCTTAAGTTATTGTCCTAAAGGCGAGTAGGCATCATTTACATTGTCTAATTCCTTCACTCGATTGACTTTCATCAACATGCTTTGACCCAATGTAAATTTCAAAGGTTATCATATTAAAATAAAAAAAATGTTATTAGATATTACAAAAAATGAAAAAAATCATACATTTGGTGCTTGATACCTCACCAGAAATAGTTTTTATAAATCTAAATTTATACTAATTTTCATGCTGCNTATCATATTAAAATAAAAAATGTTATTAGATATTACAAAAAATGAAAAAAATCATACATTTGGTGCTTGATACCTCACCAGAAATAGTTTTTATAAATCTAAATTTATACTAATTTTCATGCTGCAGCATAGCAGCTTTATATTGTTCAGAATTTTGAACCTAATTTGAATAGAGAAATAGTTTCCGAACAAATAATTTTTTAAAAACTGAAACCATCGTGATAAAACCTAAGCAAGCAACTGAATTCAACATAGACTCATTTCAAGCCATATATCATTCAAGTCAATAGAAAACTCCTAATCAAATTTCTTCAATGACTTTCCTATCAAATTTTTGAAAATTTCCCAAACAAAAGTGAAATTGAATTCAGCAAACACCCCAAGCAAAATGATAGATGTAGGCAAAATCGTATGAAAAGTGTAAATTGCATAACAAGAGCTCAATATTCTGGTTTCTCCAATTAAAGTGAAAAAAAAAATGTTATGGGGAGAAGCCACTCACGGAGGTTGTGAGGCACGGGGGCGAAGAAGCAGAAGGAACGGGGTCGACGAAGAAGAAGAAGGCTTGGGACGGAACGAGATAGAGCGGTCGAAGAAGTAGAAGGCTCGAGACGATCTGTTCGAAGAGGAAGCGTGTTTCCTGTAGAGACGGCAAGACGACACGAGTGCTAGGGCTGGTTCGATACCTGAATTACGACAAAGATGGCGCGGGACGGCGATGGAAGGATTACTAGGGCAAGTTCGAAACCTGGATTGCGACGAAGAAGGCACGNAGGAAGCGTGTTTCCTGTAGAGACGGCAAGACGACACGAGTGCTAGGGCTGGTTCGATACCTGAATTACGACGAAGATGGCGCGGGACGGCGATGGAAGGATTGCTAGGGCAAGTTCGAAACCTGGATTGCGACGAAGAAGGCACAGGACGCGATGGAAGAATCTCGAAACCTGGATTGCGAGGAAAAAGGCGCGGGACGCGCGGGACGGCGATGGAAGGATCGCTAGGGCTGGTTCGAAACCTAGATTGCGACGAAGAAGGTGCGGGCGGGACGGCGAAGGATCGCTAGGGCTGGGAAGAAGGCGCGAGCGGAAGAATCGCTAGGGCTGAGAAGAAGGCGCGGGCGGAAGGATCNCGAGGAAAAAGGCGCGGGACGCGCGGGACGGCGATGGAAGGATCGCTAGGGCTGGTTCGAAACCTAGATTGCAACGAAGAAGGTGCGGGCGGGACGGCGAAGGATCGCTAGGGCTGGGAAGAAGGCGCGGGCGGAAGAATCGCTAGGGCTGGGAAGAAGGCACGGGCGGAAGGATCGCGAGGGCAATTTCGAATATTAGGAGGCGAAAGCTTTGGGCCGCAGGGTCAATACCGCGGCCCGCTTCTCGCCCGCTTCGGCGTTGTTCGACAGCAAAGCTGGTAACTAAACAGTAATCTATCGCGGTTACGGGCCGCAACGCGTGAAAAAAACGNGAAGGATCGTGAGGGCAATTTCGAATATTAGGAGACGAAAGCTTGGGCCGCAGGGTCAATACCGCGGCCCGCTTCTCGCCCGCTTAGGCGTCGTTCGACAGCAAAGCTGGTAACCAAACAGTAATCTATCGCGGTTACGGGCCGCAACGCGTGAAAAAAGCAGCCCCAAACGAAGCCTATGTTAGAAACATCAGAGATGTGTTTATTTTGAAATTTTATGTGCTTTATATGTAAATATAGTTTAGATGTAAAATATTAAATGTTAATATTTTGAGTGTTATGCATTTATGTAAAAATCCCTGTATGAACATATATGAATTATATTTTAGACATGTAAATATCTTAAATGATATGGTATGTAAAAAAAAAATTCAATTAAAATTTTACGGGGACACCTAGAGGACCATTGAACACGGGATGCACGTGATGCCACCGGAAAACGTGCTCGTGTGAATTTTATNTATATATATATATATATATATATGTATATATATATTAAAAATTTAAATTGGCCACATAATATCACTCTATATCATATTCTATTGCTTTTTGCTTGGAATCGCATGAGAAGATGCAAACGAGTCATGATTGGCCATTGCGAATCTCTCTTCACAGCTAATCTAGAGTTTTCTCTTAATGATTTATTAGTCAATTGGGATGAATTGCTTTCTTCATCCATTGATTTATGTAGAATGACAAATATCACTATAGGGTCTTATGCTGCCTCCAGGAGATTTCGTTGCCGCAATGGCAGTATCGATGCATGAGCATGTTCAATCATCTCTGTTGGCAACTGAGAATGTGACTTTGTGTCACCAGGGATCGTTGAACTTCCCAAGGAATATAAATTTGGTGAAATTGATAGAGAAGGCGAGTCTTTAAAAGCCCTTGCCTTGGAAGCAAACAAATTAGCTGCTTCACATCATAATTCCACTAAAAACATGCCATTTTCAATAAGCAGAGCTCTTTTAGTAGCTCCTAAGGCAACAATTATAACATTACCTGAGAACTAATGAGAATAGAAATTCTGAGTACTTCATAAAGAAGAAACACTTCAAAAGAACGATTCGAGCAAAGGAAGGAAGATCAAGAACTTCGTGGGAAAAAAAATTGAAAGAAATTAGGCTTATCTAGAACAAATCAAATTCTTCTCCTGCAAAAAATTTAAGTGAGAAGATAATGTCCTGGGTTTCTGTCTGGTGTAAGCTATTAGATAATTTGCCTTAAGATTTCGAGCTTGTAGCTGATGCAGGTCGTGGTATTTTATTGAGTGAAGAAACTCCTCATTTTGAATAAAGAGGCAAGCAATTGTTTATTTAGAGAATTGAGCAATCAAAATACCAAAAGAGCCTTAGAGGAGCCGTGTGATACGATATCTCGAAAACACCGGAGTGCAGAGCTGAAAAAATATCATAAAGCATAAAATATTCTTTGACGTCCTCTACAACCCCCAAGTGTGGGGAATAATGTTGAAATCAAATATGAGAAGAATGACCAGCTATTGTTATCCGCTCTGTCTCGCTAAATAAGAACCTGAAGTTGTGTTAAATGGGTTATCATTAAGGCAATTATTGTGATTGAAAGATTGGACAACATGCATAACGCCAACAGAGATGCTGCTATGGTTGAGTTGATGCGCTTGTAGAAAGTCTCACTGAAATTATCATAAAGCAGCATGAGAAGGGATTTGGCGATGGAGGCAACTATGTTAGAGACATCAGAGCTGTGTATTTTGAAATTTTAGGTGCTTTATATGTAAATATAAGTTTAGACGTAAAATATATAAATGTTAATATTTTGAGTGTTATGCATATATGTAAAATTCCCTGTATGAACATATATGAATTATATTTTTGACATGTAAACATTTTAAATGATATGGTATGTAAAAAAATTCAATTAAAAATTTACGGGGACACCTAGAGGACCATTGAACACGGAATGCACGTGATGCCACCGGAAAACGTGCTCGTATGAATTTTATATGCTTCCTTCATTTCACAGCCCTTATTTAACTCTTAACGCCTTTTGACCGCAGAGATTAAGCTCCCCATCTCTCTCTCTCTCTCTCTCTCTCTCTCTTGGTGCTAGGCCCGCCGAGTTGATTTGGGTACCCTGATCCAATCCGTCCTCGCTAACAATCTCGACTGGCCCTATAGAATACAGATCATCCATGTCGCTAGGGAGCACTGGTGGATCCAGCGTCATCGGTAAGCACGGTCCCTATTTTTTCTATTTTCTTTTCTTTTGCCAATTAGGTTTTTTGTTTGGAATACAGAGGTGTTCTTGTTGGATCTTTGAGAATTTGTCCCTTTTACGAATGTTTGGTACTTATCATCACCATGGAAGGCGAAAATTTCGGTGTTGCGATACTATGATCTGACCTTCATAGCATCGGAAAAATTAAAATTCTCTTTGGNGAATACAGAGGTGTTCTTGTTGGATCTTTGAGAATTTGTCCCTTTTACGAATGTTTGGTACTTATCATCGCCATGGAGGGCGAAAATTTCGGTGTTGTGATACTATGATCTGACTTTCATAGCATCGGAAAAATTAAAATTCTCTCTGGAATCGCTATGACATAGGACTTCTACACGTGCTGTCTGCAGTGAATTTATGATTTACTGTTCTAAATGTTTGGGCCACTGGTCTCTAGTGAGCTTGACGGCTGAGGGGCCGAATGGTTGCTGGTGCAATTAAGCTAGAATGGCTGCTAGAATGGAAATTTTTGTTGCGTTGTTATTAACATTTACTGTTGTATTTATTAGTGTTGGTTTTGTATTNAATGTTTGGTACTTATCATCACCATGGAAGGCGAAAATTTCGGTGTTGCGATACTATGATCTGACCTTCATACCATCGGAAAAATTAAAATTCTCTTTGGAATCGCTATGACATATGACTTCTACACGTGCTGTCTGCAGTGAATTTATGATTTACTGTTCTAAATGTTTGGGCCATTGGTCTCTGGTGAGCTTGACGGCTGAGGGGCCGAATGGTTGCTGGTGCAAGTAAGCGTTGTTAATGGCTGCTAGAATGGAAATTTTTGTTACGTTGTTATTAACATTTACTGTTGTATTTATTAGTGTTGGTTTTGTATTAAAATTTCAATTCACTTGGTTTGGCGTTTTAGGGGCCGATTCTGTCTATAATACTTTATAGTTATTCAAACAAGCGGAAGAAAGGAGGATGTTCTTAGCAAGGAAACCTCGCTTGCTATAAGTTTGATTTACATTCTATTTATGGATTCTAGCTATTTGTTACTAATTTTGAAATATTAAGATATATTATGCTTCTAAATTCTAATAATTATGCTAAAAAAACTGAAAAAGGACACTCAATTCTTATGTCTTTTGTTTTTTCTGCAAGTATATTTCTTAGATTTTGTCAAATTTACATTTTGGTTTTTAGATTCTTGACCTTGTAAAATATACTAAATTATATAATTNCTAAAAAAACTGAAAAAGGCCACTCAATTCTTCTGTATTTTGTTTTTTCTGCAAGTATATTCCTTAGATTTAGTAAAATTTACATTTTGGTTTTTAGATTCTTAACCTTGTAAAATATACTAAATTATATAATGAATTTTATTATTTTCGCTTACTTTTGGTTTCCTTTTGGATACATAAATTAGGCTTTTTATTTGCATGGATCNTGGTTTGGCGTTTTAGGGGCCGATTCTGTCTATAATACTTTATAGTTATTCAAACAAGCGGAAGAAAGGAGGCTGTTCTTAGCAGGGAAACTTCACTTGCTATAAGTTTGATTTACATTCTATTTATGGATTCTAGCTATTTGTTACTAATTTTGAAATATTAAGATATATTATGCTTCTAAATTCTAATAATTATGCTAAAAAAACTGAAAAAGGCCACTCAATTCTTCTGTATTTTGTTTTTTCTGCAAGTATATTCCTTAGATTTAATAAAATTTACATTTTGGTTTTTAGATTCTTGACCTTGTAAAATATACTAAATTATATAATGAATTTTATTATTTTTGCTTACTTTTGGTTTCCTTTTGGATACATAAATTAGGCTTTTTATTTGCATGGATTGGTTTATCCATGAAGGTGAAGAATACTTAAAAATTGATCCATTTAATTTAATTTAGTGAGGTTTGATTTTGCAAATTGTTTTCTATTGGTTTTCTTTTATAGGCTTTATTGTTGCCTATTTTCTTTTAAGGTGGTTTTGATACTCTTGCATACATGTTTATGCGGTACTCATGGATGTCATAATTTATATTTGTAAATAATATTACTATTCTGCGATTCTCCTTCTTACTTTGGATCTAGTTAGAGGATTAATGTATGCACCCCTACGCTTGTGTTGGAAATGGATTGTTTATGTAATTCAATTCTATAAGCACTAGGTCACCATGGAGGCAAACCACCTTTGGTGTTTATATTATAAAAAAAAATTGAATGATTCTTATTTGTTACTCCTAATATGTAGCTAAGATGTTTTATGATAGTGTTCTCCATCTATGATGGTTTTTTTAAGTTTTTTTAAATTTATTTATGTTTTAATTAAGTGAGACTTGGTGCATGCTGTTTGTAAATGAAATTTGGTAGGATAAATCTTTAAGTGGAGATTTAGAATAATTGAGTAAATTATTATAATATGGAAGGTTTAGGAATTGCATAACAAAATCAATCAAGATTAGTAATGGAACACTTATGAAGCCTAAATACTTCAAAAAATCAATCATTTTTGTATCAAGCATGTGTTGGACATTAACACGCTTAAACATTCCCCGACATATCTAACATTCTTAAAATCACATATGATATTTAGTTTTCAAAATTAAAATCTAACACAGTTCAAACACATCTTGAGATGTCTGAGACACAAACCACGTGGCGATGACATGCCAAGACATTCTCTACAAAGCTCGGAGATGCTTTGCATAGGCGGGACACAATCTGACATGACTGAGACATTTATTTTTTAGCGAGCCAAATTATTAAATTTTTTTTTGATTGATTATCGTGGAGGTTCTATAGAAGTGGACATAGGTGTTTGGTACTTGGGTCCATTACTGATATAATAATATCCATAGTTTTGTTTTTCTATATTCTGACAATTGTATATTCTTTTTTATTTTGAAAGTATTAATGGATAAAAAAATATTTTCATTTTTTTATCAATTTGAATGCCTAATGATTAATGCTATTGTTGGTGTGTTATTGAAAATTATTAAAGATATAATCTTGTTGACAATTCAAAGTTAAAATTTGCAAGAGCATTCTTGATGATTTCTTAGTGTTAGTGTGTTATTGAAAATTGAGGGCACTTGATAAAAATAAGTACAGTTGGTAAACTATCAAAATATAGTTGTAATTGGCAATGTTTTTCTTATTGTTTCTTAAGTTTTGTTTATTATGTAATAATTCATTTTGTATAAATTNGTACAGTTGGTAAACTATCAAAATATAGTTGTAATTGGCAATGTTTTTCTTATTGTTTCTTAAGTTTTTTTTTTATGGAATACTTCATTTTGTATAAATCTATATGGGAAATATCGACATAATGTGTTTTGATTGTACTTTTTTATTTTAGTAATTTATATAAAAATAGTCTCTATGACTTGTCATGCTGACCAAATAAAAGGAACAAGCTAAATCTCTAAATGAAGCAAGCCATAATTTAAAGTTCAAACCAAGACTAAGAACTGTTAAGCCACATCCAATGCTCCACAAGTTAACAAAAATGGTTGGGCACAAATGCAATTTTGTAAATGAAACATTCAAGCATCGCCATTGTCTACCTTATTCTGATCTTTTGTTTGAATGATTCATCTTCAATCATGTCTCATAATCTGAACCGACAAAAAACTTTCAGATTCATCGTCTATATTGTCCCAGACAACACTCTCAGGGGTTTATGGTTGCATTGGAGTATTAATTGACCTGATAGTTGATGGTATTGATGTTAAATTTCATTTAGCTTTGGTTGATCATGNCAAAAATGGTTGGGCACAAATGCAATTTTGTAAATGAAACATTCAAGCATCGCCATTGTCTACCTTATTCTGTTCTTTTGTTTGAATGATTCATCTTCAATCATGTCTCATAATCTGAACCAACAAAAACCTTTCAGATTCATCGTCTATATTGTCCCAGACAACACTCTCAGGGATTTATGGTTGCGTTGGAGTATTAATTGACCTGATAGTTGAGGGCATTGATGTTGAATTTCATTTAGCTTTGGTTGGTCATTTTCTCTTAGATGTATAATGAAATCTTGTTATTCATTTACTTCGATCCTCTTCCAAGTTTGTAACTGCATCATTATCTTGCCTTATTAGTTCATCATCAAAACAATCATCTTTTGCATCATCTATGGTCCCAATGAGCTACTTATTGCATTTGTCAAATTGAGTCCAACTCAATTGGTTTAATGTCACCTCTTTTTTCATATCTATGTTTTAGAGCTTGATTGTACTTTACATATCATTTCATTACTTGTCGTCTGGCCTTTGTTATTGAAGGCGTTAGGCGCTGTCTTGGCAACATGACTAACTAAAGCTCGAGTTGCTAGGCACTATCATTGGTGTTCGGTGGGATGCTAAAAAGTTCCTTTTTTAAAATGGTATGGAATGTTTTAGAGAGTATTATATGATACTTATCTTATAAAATATTAAAAATAATTGCAAAAAAATAAAATAAAAATAAAAATAAAGTCTTGCATCCTTCTAAATATTAAAACAACAAAAGCTTGCTGAATAAAAATTCCTTATAACAAGTTTTGTTTCATGTTTGACTAACCAGTATAAAATCCTGCTAGCTTCCATAGTGCAAGGTTAATCTAATATTTACTGCTATTTGTTTCATCTTCTTCATGAACCATATTCTCTTCTTCCCCATCATTCTTCTGATCTTTTGTTTAAATGATTCATCTTCAATCATGTCTCATAGTTTGAACCAACATAACACTTTCAGATTCATCGTCTATATTGTCCCAGACAACAATGTCATGAGTTGATGGTTGCATTTGAGTATTAATTGACCTGATAGTTGAGGGTATTGATGTTGAATTTCATTAAGCTTTGGTTGCTGATGTTCTCTTAGATGTATAATGAAATCTTGTTATTCATTTACTTTGATCCTCATCCAAGTTTGTAACTGCATCATTATCTTGCCTTATTAGTTCATCATCAAAACAATCATCTTTTGCATCATCTGTGGTCCCAATGAGCTACTATTGCATTCATCAAATTGAGTCCAACACAGTTGATTTAATGTCACCTCTTTTTTCATTTATATGTTTTAGAGCTTGATTGTTCGTTATATCATTTCATTACTTGTGATCTGGCCTTTGTTATTGAAGGCGTTAGGTGCTGTCTTGGCAACATGGCTAACTAAAGCTCGAGTTGCTTAGGCGCTATCATTGGTGTTCTGTGGGATGCTAAAAAGTTCTTTTTTTAAAATGCTATGTAATGATTTAGAGAGTATTATATAATAATTATCTTATAAAATATTAAAAATGAAATGTAAAAAAGAAAGAAAATAAAGTCTTGCATCCTTCCAAATATTAAAACAACAAAAGCTTGCTGAATAAAAATTCCTTATAACAAGTTTTGTTTCATGTTTAACTAACCATTATAAAATCTTGCTAGCTTCCATAGTGCAAGGTTAATCTGATATTTTTTGCTATTTGTTTAATCTTCTTCATGATCCATATTCTCTTCTTTCCCGTCATTAGATTTGTATCCACCATCTCCATTGTCTACCTTATTCTGATCTTTTGTTTAAATGATTCATCTTCAATCATGTCTCATAATCTGAATCAACAAAAAACTTTCAGATTCATCATCTATATCGTCCCAGACAACAATCTCATGAGTTGATGGTTGCATTGGAGTTTTAATTGACCTGATAGTTGAGGGTATTGATGTTGAATTTGATTAAGCTGAAATCTTGTTATTCATTTAATTTGATCCTCATCCAAGTTTGTAACTGCATCATTATCTTGCCTTATTAGTTCAACATCGAAACAATCATCTTTTTCATCATCTATGGTCCCAATGAGCTACTTATTGCATTCATCAGATTGAGTCCAACTCAATTGATTTAATGCCACCTCTTTGTTCACTTCTATGTTTTAGAGATTGATTGCACTTTACATATCATTTCATTACTTGTGATCTGGGCTTTGTTATTGAAGGTGTTAGGTGTTGTCTAGGCAACATTGCTAACTAAAGCTCGAGTTGCTAGTTACTATCATTGGTGTTCGGCGGGATGCTAAAGAGTTCCTTTTTTAAAATTTTATGGAATGCTTTAGAGAGTATTATATGATAATGATCTTATAAAATATTAAAAATGAAATGTAAGAAAAAAAAAGAAAATAAAGTCTTGCATCCTTCCAAATATTAAAACAACAAAAGCTTGCTGAATAAAAATTCCTTATAACAAGTTTTGTTTCAAGTTTAACTAACCAGTATAAACTCTTGGTAGCTTCCATGGTGCAAGGTTAATCTGATATTTGTTGCTATTTGTTTCATCTTCTTCATGATCCATATTCTCTTCTTCCCCATCATTAGATATGTATCCTCCATCTCATAATATGGATATGTATGCTTTAAAATAAATTTTGCTTCATAAAGGTGTTTGGCCAAGTTGAGCTTTACTCCAAGGCGCTAGATTAGGCTATGCCTTTGTGATGACACTTGCCTGAGAGTTTAAGGAGGTAGAGCTTGGTTGTATCGTCCTTACATTGCCTAGAAGGCTAAACAAGCATTTGACTTCCTTTGATAACACTGGATCTAGTTTATGCCCTCTTTTTACTATGTTATCTCCCCACAGGATGTGTATGATAACGTTATTCTACATAAAATGGTTGATTGACTAACTAATGTAGCTTAGACATAGCCACTCTATGTGATAATGAAGCATTACTTGCTCAAATACAATATTATTTTGTTCACATTCAGAAGAACTACAACATAAGCCTTATAAATCTTTTGTCAACTCTTGTAAATAAGGGGTTGACATATTGTGCATCTCCCAACAAATAGTTAAGAGCAAGCATAATGATATAAAATTTATATCATGATTGCTATGCTAAAAGCATTTGCTTGAATGTCAAATACTAAGTTCTATTCTCTATCGACTTCCTTTTTGTACTTTTGAGGACATTCTTCATCCCAAAGAGAATCATGGTATTATTGTAATCATTAGAACAGATTGACTTGTTCCCACTAATGTTTAATATAGCGTTCGAGGCGTCCGGCTCAATTTGAGGCGTTTGAGCATCGAATTGGAGCGTAGGCCTTTCCGGTGCAGGTGAGGCTTACGGCTTCTGCACTGAGGCGTACGCCTCAAATTGTATGGGTCATCAAAGAAAATTACCCAATTTAGATGGCTTGGATAGATACAAAAACTGCAAAAGGTATGATAATAATATTTGTAGATTAATAAATATAACACAAATGGAAAAATAATGTGGATAAACTGAATTTACATTGGATATAAGTTTTACAAATTTATCTTATGCAACATTTAATAAAGATGAAAGAAGATAAAGAATCAATCATAATAAGTTGGGATACTGTTAGTGATGATTGTGTCTACTAAAGTGTTCTCATGAATTCAATATCACGTGCATTGCTTTGCTCCCTTGTAGGTTATATTTATAGATGCATGTATGTGTGCATATGACACATGCGAATGAGCAGAAAAGGTAGTTTTATTAGAAGAAGATGCATCAAAGGTTAGGTTGTTGGTTTAGATGGCATCGATGCATCATCAAAAAACTCTAAAAAAAAAAATTTGCCAAGTCTTTTAATGACTTTATGGATGAATTAAACATATGATTCATATAATGAAGTTATATGAGATATGATTGGGAGAAAATTTGGAAATTTTACATTAGACTTTGAGAATCAATTTAGGGCCCGTTTGGGGCAGCTTATTGGGGTGCTTTGAAAACGCCTTCATAGGGTTTGAAAAACACGTTCGCAGAACGTTTTGGTGCAACACCTACGTCCGCGTCCGATATTTCTTAAATAGCTTCGACGGGGGTAAGCCCTTGCATCCTGCGTCTGCGTCCCACGTCCACGTCCTGCGTTGCCCTAGGAATTCGGAAGGTGCCCTCTGCCCTCCCTCCTTGATTTTCCTTTCTGCTTCTTCACCCAAGGGGAGATCGGCACTTCTCATATGAGGTATGCTTTCCCTAGGTGTGATCCTTAGAATTGTGAACATCTTCCACTTCTCTGTTGTTTTTTTCAGAGGTTGAGATCTATGTTCTATTTACATAGCTATGACATTTCCTTAATAGTTTCAATTAAAGTGTAGGAATTGAACTGTTTTCGAATTGATCTAATGAAACCTTCTTGAGCGTATTGGACTACAGGTAGTGCTATGATGAAAAAAGAGATATATTACTCCCACACACAAATTGAAGTGAAACTGAGAAATAAAAAGAATGAGATAGTAATATGAGCCATGTTTGTTTCTTTTGACTTCACACATAATTGCAAATACGTCTAATTTCATTCAAAGCCAATGAAATTTATGAGTGGTATCACTTGGGAATTCTGATGATAAGAGAAGTATATCTCATACACAAATACTGTGAAATGAGACAGAAAAGTAGAAAGAAATGAGACTTTGATGTGAATCATGTTTTTTTTTTTGGCCTCACAACTAGTAGCAAATATGCATAATATCATCCCATGCCATTGAAACTTACTAGTGGTACCACCTGTGGCATTCTGATGAGAAGAGAAGTATTCTCCACACACATACACTGTGAAATGAGACAGAAAATGGAAAGAATGAGACACTAATGTGAACCATGTTTTTCTATTTTTTTTGGCCTCACAGCTCATCTCATGTCACTGAAAGTTACTAGTGGTATCATCTGTGGCATTTTGATGAAAAGAGAAGTATATTTCACACCATACACTGTGAAATGAGACAGAAAAGTAGAAAGAATGAGACACTGATGTGAACCATATTTTTCTTTTTTTTTTTTGCCTCACAACTAGTAACAAATATGCATAATATCATCACATGCCACTGAAATTTAATAGTGATATCACCTGTGACATTCTGATGGGAAGAGAAGTATATTTCACACACACTGTGAAATGACACAGAAAAGTAGAAAGAATGAGAGACTGATGTGAACCATGTTTTCTTTTTTTTTTGCCTCACAGCTATAAGCAAATATGCATAATATCATCTCATGCCACTGAAATTTACTAGTGGTACCACCTGTGGCATCCTGATGAGATAAAAAGTTTATTTCTCACACACTCAAATTGTGAAATGAGTCATAGAAGAAGAAAGAATGAGAAAATTATATGAGTAATGCTTTTATTTTTTTTGGCATTACTGTTAGTTGCAAATATGTATACTTTCATTTAATTTGATCTATGTACAATGCTTGTTCTGTATGTTTAACAGGGTGGTTGAACTGTGGCAGTTAATTACCTTTAACAGGGTACTCTTTTTCTTTTTTCTTGTTCTGAATAAATTGTCCCAAACAGCAAATCAGCTTATTTTGATAATTTGCATATTATAAATAATTAACAGCTGCCTCAAACAGATCCTTAGTTTTCATTCTTAGAAAATCTATTATGGAAACAACTTTTATGAAGTAATGAAAAAATTATAGAGTAGAAAGTAAAGTTGTTACGCCGGTTCCTCCTGGAACGACCTTGACCGGCCCGATCCAATTTGCCCGATCAAGCCAGCCAACCTAGCCTAGGGGGTGGAAACCCTTATTTTTTCTTGGGATGATTTTAGCCCCCGGGTGGGGTCCATTAAGCCCCTAATCATGTATGCGAGGAGAGGTGTTAAAGGGGGCTTTGGGGAGGAAGTTTGAATTTGTTTCGGGGGAAATGTTTAAAAAATATTTTGGAGGTTATTTTATTAGGACTAATCTTTTAGGGTTTGTTTTTATGTTTTGATTCCTACAAATTTTCATTTGCCTTCTTGTTCCTAGCGATGTGTAGAGTTTGTGGATAATCGATCTACCTCTCAACTTATAGATCAATCATTGTATCTTTTTTGTTTGCTCGGAGATTAATCAATTTAACCCTAATTTGGATTTTCCTGCATATTTATTACAATATTTTCACTAATTTTGGTTCCGATTCGTATCGAATTTTTATTAGGGCAAGATCTTGGAGAGATGGCAGAAGGAAAGTGAATATTTTGGAAGAGAGATTAGAAGAAATAGGGCGAATTAAATCTGAGATTGAGGAAATGTTCTAATGTCACTACCCGATCCAGAGCTTTGAATTAATCAAGATGAGAACGGATTGTCTGACGGTGTAAATCAATTTTCTACTATTCTATTTCTATTACTAAGAGTTTAATATTCAAAGAAATTATGAAAGATTCACAAAAAAACAATTAAATTAATAAGTATAAATGTGTATTTTTCTAGTTGTTCTCGCCTTCTATATATATTTTGTTCTTCTATTCATCTTGTTCAATTGTTTAAAATATAAAAATAATATTAAAGCAACATAATGTGTTATCTAAAGATGACTCTAGAGTAATCACACTCCTATACTACAGTGACCTAAGGAAAAGAAATTAATATGCGTGATGGTTTTTCCATTTTTCTATAAGAAATCTTATAATATGCATGGCTTGCATATTTCTATTAGAAATTTGATAATATGTTAATGCATCTATCGATGACCTTTACTAAATAAAACTGTTCAAGTATTCTATATTCATTTACTTTATCTTTACATTACTTTATACTATTTATATACACATCTGTCTCTATGAGGATCACAGTCAACAAAAATCTAACACACCCTTTGGCGATATTGCCCCGTCGGCTCTCATCGACGCAATGATTAGCGATATAAACATCACAATTGTATAGGGTGTAAAGACTCTTATCTGCTTCTGACTGATATTATCCCGTCAACACAACGGTTAGCAATAAAACATCACAATTGTCTGGGGAGTGAAACTTTGATATATTCATCATTGGCTGATATTATCTCGTCGACATAGCATTTAGTGAATAAACCATCACATTTATCTGGGTTAGAATAAACATACACGCGCTGGTATACTGGAGACCCCTGCTTGTACTGTTAGACTGTGAAATCTTTCTCTGAACATGCACATGCGCTCATTCACTTATAAGTTATGTCATTCATTATAAGATACATTATTTTGAGATATCTTTATGCATCTGCTAACATGCATACTTACTCTTTCTCTACTGTGCAGCTATCATCATACATCTCTCATAGCATTCATATATATATCTCATGCATATCTCTTACTTGTATCATGCATATCATTTTTCATAGTGTCATCATGCATATTTTTCCTATTTTGCCTATCTGACAAATCATATATATCATACATATCATGCCTATCTTACAGATCATGTATATCATACATATCATGCATATCTATCCTAACAATCAGTATGAAGGATCTAACTAAATTAGAACATAATTGGAGTCAAACTTATATATTGTAATAAAATAATTACTAATTATCAGTATGAAGGATCTAACTAAACTAGAACATACTTGGAGTCAAACTTATATTTTGTAATAAAAAAATTACTGAATTTTAGAAATAAAATTACTCAACTTTGTTGTTATGTTAAAATGTTAATTTTTTGGTAGCTAGTTGGAAATTGCAGTGACTTTTTTGTTGAATTTAATAACATATAAAACATGATATTAAAATTTAAGATTAAAACAATTTCTTTTAATTGAATTATTCTTCTTAAATTAATATAAGATTATTTACCTGAAATTTATGGACCCATACTACGATTAACTTTCACACACTTACCTCGAACTTGCCGTCTCGGGTAAACAACCTTGAATTCGTAAACAACTTTGGAATTCAGGATATCTTATATCATAAGGTGATTTACTTAAAATATAATTGATTTACCCAAATATACATCGATCGGTTTTTGGCAACCAAATCCTTCTCCGAAGTTGCCAAAATTTCTTCCCTCTTCTTCCTATCTTCGCTAATTTGTGCTAAAGTTCTTACGGAGCCCACAAACTGTCTTCAACAATTATGACACAATCCTTCTTACGACTACCGAAAACAAGAAAGATGCACAATCCATCGCATATGTCAAAATGGAAGCAAGAGGAAGGAAATGAATGTCTCAAATGAAAGAGGGCTCCGTAAGAAATTCAGATTACTACTTATTTTATCCCGGAAACTAGAAATTGGAAACCTAGTCGCTTGCTGCTCCCTGTCGTGTGTCTGCGCATGATCCTAACTCCGGCTATAGCGTTGGAGTCGCGGGTTCTCTAGGGCCGAGAGGAACGATGTGGGGAAGGAAGGGGATGCCGCAATTTGCGTGAAAGAGGGGTTAGCACTTACCAAATTCACCCCAAAACTCTGAATCATGCTCTGCAACTTCTTTGATTGTTGCTCGACCCGCCTGCTATAGTGCAGGGCCGCGGTTCTTCTCGCGGGAATTTGTTGTATGCTTGCAAGATCAAACAGGGATGGGAATCACAAGGGGGAGAGGAACGCGACAATTTACCGAGAGGTAGGGGGAAGGGTTTCAAAACTTTGGAATGAGGATCCCAACCCTTCGATCGAGACCATAGGCATAATTTCCCATGAGTGGTGATGGCTACAGTAACAATGCAAGTTTAAGTATAATTAAAAGTTTAATTCAAGTAAATTAAATTTATTACTTTCAATTTTTATATCTTCCAATCTATTCAAAAGTTATATATAGTTCTTTATATCGAATTGATCGATTTGACACGTAAAATTTTATAAAATTAACTTTTTTGACATCTGAGGGATGCGAAAGTTGGGTACATTTGGCTTATTACAATCTTCCCTCATAAGATTTCATCCTCGAAACTCATGAACTCCATATTAACTATGAAGATGAAAAATAAAGTAATTACAAAAATCTATTTCTTATCAAGTGATGACTAAAATATATCAAACTCTATGCATCAACATCAATGACAACATGCTCTTTGGGGTCTTGATGGGTTAAAGAATAAACAGTTGGAGGAATTTTCTACCTTGGTTGCTCCTTATTAGCGTCTACTATCCTCTATTGACCACTTCTAGATGTATATCCTTTCTGAAAATTCCTCCGAAATGGATTCCTAGTTTAACTGTTGATGTGGATCTCTGAGCAATATTATGGCAATTTCTCTTCTAATGTCTAGAATGTTCGCATATTAACACATTCAAACCAAATAAACATTTTCTACGATGGTCCTTCCCACCTTAACACAGGGCTCTATTGTGCTACTGCCACCCTGACTAATAATTCAACTTGTGTTTGACTCTATCTTCTGCCCAATAGACTCTCCTCCTGAATGAACTGTTGGTGCTACTTCTTCCAAACTCTTTCTCTTGTGCAAATCCCTAAGCTACTGAAAATAATATTCGCTTGCCTAGCTCTCTCCACAAGCACTGAATAATTTTCTATTCCAAGTGGTACTAGTGTCTATCTGATTGAGTCTCTCTGTCCAAAAGAAACCTATGACATTTCTCCTCCGCATTAGGAATCAACTGGGGTGCATATTTTGACAACATAGTAAATTCTATTTCATATTGCATAATTGATCGATCTCTTTGCACCAAACGAATTAATTTATATTGCATCCACCTCATAGCTGACTGTGGTATAAACCAATCATTAAAGGTTCTCACGAACTCGTCCCACTGCACCAAGTGTTCGACTCTAACACCAAACATCTCATGCATCTGTCAATGCTACCATCTGTTAGCTTCTCCCTCAAAAGCGAAAGTGGCAAGAGTAACACTTCTCTTCGGTGGAAATGACAATCCATCTATAATCTTCTCTAATCTCAAAAGCCAATTTTTCAGTTTCCACCAGTTCTTCTGCACCAAAAAATAAAGGTGGTCTGATATCCTAAAATAGCTTCAAATATTTATCCTTTGGTGGTCCTCCTGCTATTAATTTGAGATTGAGAATTTTTAATCAACCGAGTTGCATCATTCATCATATCAGAAAATTCATCACCACTGACTCTGACATTCTGGGGTTCATCAAATTTTACATTATCTGGCCACTTCCTCCTGACATTCATAATTATGAAATAATCAAAATAATTTAATTAAACACCATTAAAATTTTTATTTTTTTATTAATTTATAACTTAAATTCAATCATCCGAATGACTGATTCATGTTGATTAATCTAAACCCCTTGCTCTGATACCACGTTTGTCACGATTTGTCTTAGGGCTTGGAATTAACCAAAATGGGAAAGATAGTCAGATAGTGAAAATCAATTTTATGTTATTCTATTTCTATTACTAACAGTTTAATATTAAAATTTTTTTTGAAAGTGACTCTAAAGAAAATAATTAAATTAACAAGTAGAAATGTTAACCTTTTTGGTATACACATTTGTTATTCTATTCATCTTATTCAAATTTTTTTTAAAAAAAAATTAATACAATATAATGAGTTATCTAAGGATAACCCAGGAGTAATCGTATTTCTAAACTATAATAGAAGTCAATTTGCATGTTGGTCTTTTATTTCTCTATAAGAAATCCCATAATAGGCCAACCTTTCATATTTGTATAAGAAATTTGATAGTATATTAATGCATGTAGCAAAGACAGTTTCTAAATGAAAATACTTGAGTCTGTTATATACATTTATTTTATCTTTATTTTATATTATTTACATACACATCTATCTCTATGAGGTTCACTATCAACGAAACCTAACAAACCCTTGGCCGATATTACGTCGTTCATTCCCGTCTACACTACGATTAGCAATATAAACATCATAATTGTCTAGGGTGGAAATTCTCTTAACTGCTTCCTGGTCGATATTATCCCATCGACACAGCAGTTAGCAGTGTAAACATCATAATTGTATGGGGAGTTAAGCTCTAGTATATTCTCCCTTGGTCGATATTATCTCGCCGACACAACAGTTAGTGAACTCACTATCATAATTGTCTTGGGTGGTAGAAAACCCCTACATATGCTGATATAATGACATCCCCTGCCTATACTATTAGAGAGAAATCCTTATTTAATTCATCATAGCATGTATTATTCTGAGACATTTTAGACATTTATTAACATGCATGCTTACTCTTACTCTTCCGTGTAGCTATCATCATGCACTCTCAAATCATTCAGATTTCTATCTTATGCATATCTCTTACGTATATCATGAATATTATTTTCTGTCGTGCTTATCATGCTTATCTTTTTTATTATGCCTATCTTGCAGATCATATATATCTTGCATATCATGTATGCCATACATTTCTTTCATACATCTCTCATATCATTTATATCTCTATCTTATGCATATCTCTTACTTATATCATGAGTATTATTCTTCGTCATGCTTACCATGCGTATCTTCTTTATTATGCCTATCTTGCAGATCATGCAAATCATGCATGTCTTACATATCTTTCATGCGTATCTATTATAACTAACAATATTAAGGATCTAACTAAACTAAAACATAAATAGAGTCAAACATACATTTTAAAATAAATAAAATTACTGAATTTTATAAATGATTACTCATCTCGGTTGCCACGCTAAAATCTTAATTTTTGTTAGCTAGCTTGAGATTGTGGTGATTTTCATATTGAATTTAATAACCTATAAAACATAATATTAAACTTTAAGATTTAAACAATTTTTTTTAATCAAATTATTCTTCTTAAATTAGTTTAAGATTATTTATCTGATATTTACGGAGCCATCCTACGAATAGTTTTCTCGCACTTGCCCGAAACTTTCTGTGTTGGGTAACAACCTGAAATCCGTAAACGAATTGAGAATTCAGGATATCATAGTTCATAAGGTGATTTAACAAAATATACCTTAAAGCGACTTTTAGCAACCAAACCCTTCTCCGAATTTGCGAAAACTTCTTCTCCCTTTTTCCTATCTTCACTGCTTTTGTGTTAAAACTTTTATGGAGCTCACAAACTACATTTAACACATCCGACACAAGTTCTACGCCTCCGACGTTTATCGGAAACGAGAAAGATGCACAATCCGTCGCATATGTCAAAATGGAAGCTAAGAGGAAGGAAAATAATATCTTTACCACTTACCGATTTCATTCTAGAACCTAAGAACCTAGCCACTTGCTGCTTGCTATCGTGCGCCTGCGCATGATCTGGACTCCGACTACGGTGCTAGTCGTGGGTTCCCTAGAGCTGAGAATAACGACGTGGGAAAGGAACGGAATGCCCCAATGTTCGTGAAAGAGTACTATCGACCAATCTCTCCCTTGAACTCTAAATCGTGCTCTGTCTGCGACTTCCCTAATTGCTGCTTGACACGCCTGCTAGAGGGTCCAGGTTCTTCTCGTGGGAATTCATGGGATGCTTGCGAGATTGAACAGGAGGGGGATTAGGAGGGGAGAGGAACGCGACGCTTATCTGAGAGGAAGGGGAGGGGTCTTGAAGCTTTAAAATAAGGATCCCTGCCTTTCGAGCGAGACCCTGGGCTTAATACCACGTGATGAAGGCGGTGGCTACAGTAACAATGCAAGATTGAAAATAATTAATGGTTTAATTAAGTTAATTAAAATTATTATTTCCAAAGTTCACATTTTCACTCGTCCTTTAGGCTCAATTGAAGTCCGACCTCGTGCAACTTAGCGAATTTTGTGCATTTGGTGTGTGTGTGTGACGATAAATTCGTGACGAGGTTTTCTTAGGGCTTGAAATCCTATTGGGAACTTCTCCCTGAGTCTTCACACAATAACCCTTAATCGCTCGTCCATAAGACGATGGTTTTGAGACCGTCAATGCTAGACATCACAGGAAAATAGGAAGTGTTTGGAATTTTTAAAAAAGGTGGGTCTCAATTCTAGTTTTTCAGGATAGTCAATAGAACCCCTAGAGCTAAATCCTAGGATCTTAAGGAAAGGAGTAATGACCTCAAAAATGAGGTCAACACTTGTTTGTGGGTCTTCTTGTTCTGATGTTGTGTTCTTTTGGTTGAACTTTGTGATGGTTCTGAAGACTTCATACTCCAAGTGATCTCAATAGTGGTGTTGATTGCAGTTAAATTGTTTTGATTTTATATGGCTGGATGTTGCAAGGATGGCTTTTTTTTTCTTCTTTCCTCTACTCGCAAATGACCTCTGTGACAAATATATTCTAAGCATTGTAGTTCTTGCCACAGAATGGTTGTAGCCGTCAGTGACTTTTGGGTTTTGGGTTTAAAGATGTCTTAATCTTGATCTCCCTTAATCTTAATCTTGATCTCCCTTGGATGCAGACCTTATTGTCCTATTTTCTTAGAGGGAGATTATGATGTTTATTGGTAGCAGAATTTCACATGTTGATGATGCCAGAGCATTGCAGTTAGTAATTATGATGAAGTCAGTGGTTTGGCATTACTTGTCCTTGAGGTGAGGTTGGAAGGATGCTCATTAATGGCATGTATTTTCTCAGGATTGCTTAATCAAAATCATCTTTGTTGAGCACCACTGCCTGATCTTGCAATGCCCTTCCAGGCTGCCTCAAACAGGTAGATCTTATAGAGTGAACTATCGATAACCTTGCTGGCCTTTTATGCCTATTTGAATAACGGAATTGAAGAGGCAACTATATGCTTGGTATAAAATCCAGTGGTATTACGAGTGGGTTTCTTGCTTTTTTTAATTTCTCAGAGGATTCATATCTGTATTACGACTTATTTAAGTCAAGTGTTACGACATATATAAGTTAAATTGCACATGTCACTATCCAAATAAATCTACTTCTAGGTGTCAATGTTACTTATTATGGTATGCGAACTGGTAAGTTAAACTATTTTTTTGTGAAATTATACTATACATTGAGTCTTATTTTGTATTTAAAATTAGGCCCATGGTACATTGTCAATGAATTGAAGTATAAGAGGTTTACTGGATTCATAGATTTAACCATTCCTACCTGTTCTTTTGCTATCGAGTCACTTGCTTGACATATACCATTCTTAGTCATGAATTTCCTTTGCTTCAGAAATATGAATTTACACCTTAGATTAACACAATTGTCTAGTTTTTTTTTATTTGATCACTTTTGCCATGCTTGGGTTTTATTGGTATAATAGGATCTAGCAATACTTGCAGGCTATGTGTATGGTTGTGCTTGTGCACAAACTAGGGGATTTTGAGTTGGATTTTTTAAAGAGTGCGTGTCTAAGGAATACCTTTTAGTGATTTCCACTGGGACAGTAATTAATTGAATGCAAGAATTTAAATATGGAACTAAAAGGTAGAAAATTGAAACTAATTACTAGTAATTTGTTCCTAATTGCCCTACGACAACTCCTCGAGAACTCATCTTTGGATGAAATCTGCTTACAATCTCTCACATTTGTTGGAAAACACAATGCTTCCTCATAAAGGCTGAAAGCAAGTCATTTGTAGAGCACATTGCTAATATATGATGAACCGATTCAGTGAAGTTTTTAACATCCAATCCCAAACTCACAAGAGTCACGAAGCTTACAAAAGATTTGTAAGAGATATTTAAAGTTTCGAGTATGAAAGAGTTGGCTTTTGTGTGTTGCTTGGTTTCAATTGAATGGGGCACTTACACGGATAACACCTATTTCTCTTTCAGCTTCTTCATAAAAAAATTTTGCGGTGTTGTGCTCAATATTTACTCAAACAATCTGAGAATATGGTCAAGAGGATGATGAACGAAAATATAGCAATTTTGCTCAACGACGTTGAGCGCCATTCTAAAACCTCATGAAATAAAGTTATTCTTTGATGTTCCTGAATTTTATGTGTATCTTTAATGCATTTCCGTTATTCTAGTGCTTGTATGTTACACAAATTATCTTGAAATTAACTTGCAGTATCTATCCCATGAAGATTTGCTCATTTTTCAGATTGTAGTTTGTAATCGTTAATTATCTTAAAGATAGATTTGTAGCTGCTTGGTTCAACAAGTCTTCTGAGATGTAAAAGAAATAGCAACGTTAAAAAAAAAAAAGAAAAAAAACTAGCAACAGGCAGCTCTTAATATAATGCTTAAATAAGGCATATTTTTTTGATGGGCCTTATTTCAAACTTTAAGCCCATTTTTATATTTAGGATAGTATATCTTTGGTTTGAAAGTATTTAAATGAAGTCAAGGGAATTTGATAAAAGATGCCTGTTTTAGGTGTCACTTCTAAGATATAAAATTTTAGCTCAAGAATAAAATTATATTCTTGAACTGTGTTTTGGTGGCATTTAGAAGGATTTGATTATCAATGCTTGTGTCCTTGTGCAGTTCCGCGGAACTTTAGATTGCTTGAAGAGCTTGAGCGAGGAGAGAAGGGTATAGGAGATGGGACTGTTAGCTATGGGATGGATGATGCGGATGACATCTACATGCGCTCCTGGACAGGGACTATAATTGGCCCTCACAATGTAAAGAATTCTTTATTAGTTATGCAAACTCTATTGCGAGATCATGGAAAGTATAAACTATTCTAATATATGGCATCTTTATGTTCTATGCAGTCTGTTCATGAAGGGAGAATTTATCAACTTAAGCTGTTTTGCGACAAAGACTACCCTGACAAGCCACCTTCTGTGCGTTTTCACTCTCGAATAAACTTGACTTGTGTTAACCATGACACAGGAGTGGTATGCTCGTCCTCTACCCCTTTATTTTCAGAGAAAAAAATCAAGAAGGCTTTTTTTTAGGGAAATTTACTCGCATACCAAATGATTCTTATGCATTTGTATAACTGACACCCAAAGTTTGATATTTGCATTTACAGCACCTTGTTATCATAAACTTATGTATGAAAATGTGTATTTCACTTTGAAAATGATAGTGATGGTGGTATATTTGATGTGATGTTCAAAGTTTTAGTGATATGCATGTAAATATGAATGTTTAGGTGCTAGATATGTAAATACCTAAGAATTGTGTGGTCTGTATGTAAATGCCCTTTTTTTAATGTTCTACATATTCATGAATAACGTTTCTGTTATTTTTTCATTGCAAATGTGTTTTCAACAGTGGTTTATCCAGGTATGCTTGTAAAACTNCTCTTGCATACATGTTTATGCGGTACTCATGGATGTCATAATTTATATTTGTAAATAATATTACTATTCTGCAATTCTCTTGCTTACTTTGGATCTAGTAAGAGGATTAATATATACACCCCTACGCTTGTGTTGCAAATGGATTGTTTATTTAATTCAATTCTATAAACACTAGGTCACCATGGAGGCAAACCACCTTTGGTGTTTATATTATAAAATTTTTTTTATTGATTCTTATTTGTTACTCCTAATATGAAGCTAAGATGTTTTACGATAGTGTTCTCCATCTATGATGATTTTTTTAAGTTTTTTTAAATTTATTTATGTTTTAACTAAGTGAGACTTGGTGCATGCTTTTTGTAAATGAAATTTGGTAGGATAAATCTTTAAGTGGAGATTTAGAATAATTGAGTAAATTATTATAATATGGAAGGTTTAGGAATTGCATAACAAAATCAATCAAGTTTAGTAATAGAACACTTATGAAGCCTAAATACTTCAAAAAATCTATCATTTTTGTATCAAGCATGTGTTGGACATTAACACACTTAAACAATCCCTGACATATCTAACATTCTTAAAATCACATATGATATTTATTTTTCAAATTTAAAATCTAACACAGTTCAAACACATCTTGAGATATCTGAGACACAAACCACGTGGCGATGACATGCCAATACATTCTCTACAAAGCTCGGAGATGCTCTGCATAGGCGGGACACAATCTGACATATCTGAGACATGTATTTTTTAGCGAGCCAAATTATTAAATTTTTTTTTGATTGATTATCGTGAAGGTTCTATAGAAGTGGACATAGGTGTTCGGTACTTGGGTCCATTACTGATATAATAATATTCATATTTTTGTTTTTCTATGTTCTGACAATTGTATATTCTTTTTTATTTTGAAAGTATTAATGGATAAAAAATATTTTCATTTTTTTATCAATTTGAATGCCTAATGATTAATGCTATTGTTGGTGTGTTATTGAAAATTATTAAAGATATAATCTTGTTGACAATTCAAAGTTAAAATTTGCAAGAGCATTCTTGATGATTTCTTAGTGTTAGTGTGTTATTGAAAATTGAGGGCACTTGATAAAATTGAGTACGGTTGGTAAACTATCAAAATATAGTTGTAATTGGCAATGTTTTTCTTATTGTTTCTTAAGTTTTGTTTATTATGTAATAATTCATTTTGTATAAATTTATATGGGAAATATCGACATAATGTGTTTTGATTGTACTTTTTTATTTTAGTAATTTATATAAAAATAGTCTCTATGACTTGTCATGCTGACCAAATAAAAGGAACAAGCTAAATCTCTAAATGAAGCAAGCCATAATTTAAAGTTCAAACCAAGACTAAGAACTGTTAAGCCACATCCAATGCTCCACAAGTTAACAAAAATGGTTGGGCACAAATGCAATTTTGTAAATGAAACATTCAAGCATCGCCATTGTCTACCTTATTCTGTTCTTTTGTTTGAATGATTCATCTTCAATCATGTCTCATAATCTGAACCAACAAAAACCTTTCAGATTCATCGTCTATATTGTCCCAGACAACACTCTCAGGGATTTATGGTTGCGTTGGAGTATTAATTGACCTGATAGTTGAGGGCATTGATGTTGAATTTCATTTAGCTTTGGTTGGTCATTTTCTCTTAGATGTATAATGAAATCTTGTTATTCATTTACTTCGATCCTCTTCCAAGTTTGTAACTGCATCATTATTTTGCCTTATTAGTTCATCATCAAAACAATCATCTTTTGCATCATCTATGGTCCCAATGAGCTGCTTATTGTATTCGTCAAATTGAGTCCAACTCAATTGATTTAATGTCACCTCTTTTTTCATTTCTATGTTTTAGAGCTTGATTGTACTTTACATATCATTTCATTACTTTTCATCTGGCCTTTGTTATTGAAGGCGTTAGGCGCTGTCTTGGCAACATGGCTAACTAAAGCTCGAGTTGCTAGGCACTATCATTGATGTTCGGTGGGATGCTAAAAAGTTCCTTTTGTAAAATGGTATGGAATGCTTTAGAGAGTATTATATGATAATTATCTTATAAAATATTAAAAATGAATTGCAAAAAAAAAAAAAATATAAAAATAAAGTCTTCTATCCTTCCAAATATTAAAACAACAAAAGCTTGCTGAATAAAAAATTCTTTATAACAAGTTTTGTTTCATGTTTAACTAACCAGTATAAAATCTTGGTAGCTTCCATAGTGCAAGGTTATTTACTGCTATTTGTTTCATCTTCTTCATGAACCATATTCTCTTCTTCCCCATCATTCTTCTGATCTTTTGTTTAAATGATTCATCCTCAATCATGTCTCATAATCTGAACCAACAAAACACTTTCAGATTCATCTTCTATATTGTTCCAGACAACAATCTCATGAGTTGATGGTTGCATTTGAGTATTAATTGACCTGATAGTTGAGGGTATTGATGTTGAATTTCATTAAGCTTTGGTTGCTGATGTTCTCTTAGATGTATAATGAAATCTTGTTATTCATTTACTTTGATCCTCATCCAAGTTTGTAACTGCATCATTATCTTGCCTTATTAGTTCATCATCAAAACAATCATCTTTTGCATCATCTGTGGTCCCAATGAGCTACTATTGCATTCATCAAATTGAGTCCAACACAGTTGATTTAATGTCACCTCTTTTTTCATTTATATGTTTTAGAGCTTGATTGTTCGTTATATCATTTCATTACTTGTAATCTGGCCTTTGTTATTGAAGGCGTTAGGTGCTGTCTTGGCAACATGGCTAACTAAAGCTCGAGTTGCTTAGGCGCTATCATTGGTGTTCTGTGGGATGCTAAAAAGTTCTTTTTTTAAAATGCTATGTAATGATTTAGAGAGTATTATATAATAATTATCTTATAAAATATTAAAAATGAAATGTAAAAAAGAAAGAAAATAAAGTCTTGCATCCTTCCAAATATTAAAACAACAAAAGCTTGCTGAATAAAAATTCCTTATAACAAGTTTTGTTTCATGTTTGACTAACCAGTATAAAATCCTGCTAGCTTCCATAGTGCAAGGTTAATCTAATATTTACTGCTATTTGTTTCATCTTCTTCATGAACCATATTCTCTTCTTCCCCATCATTCTTCTGATCTTTTGTTTAAATGATTCATCTTCAATCATGTCTCATAATCTGAACCAACAAAACACTTTCAGATTCATCGTCTATATTGTCCCAGACAACAATCTCATGAGTTGATGGTTGCATTTGAGTATTAATTGACCTAATAGTTGAGGGTATTGATGTTGAATTTCATTAAGCTTTGGTTGCTGATGTTCTCTTAGATGTATAATGAAATCTTGTTATTCATTTACTTTGATCCTCATCCAAGTTTGTAACTGCATCATTATCTTGCCTTATTAGTTCATCATCAAAACAATCATCTTTTGCATCATCTATGGTCCCAATGAGCTACTTATTGAATTCATCAAATTGAGTCCAACTCAATTGATTTAATGTCACCTCTTTTTTCATTTATTTGTTTTAGAGCTTGATTGTACTTTATATCATTTCATTACTTGTGATCTGGCCTTTGTTATTGAAGGCGTTAGGTGCTGTCTTGGCAACATGGCTAACTAAAGCTCGAGTTGCTTAGGCGCTATCATTGGTGTTCTGTGGGATGCTAAAAAGTTCTTTTTTTAAAATGCTATGTAATGATTTAGAGAGTATTATATAATAATTATCTTATAAAATATTAAAAATGAAATGTAAAAAAGAAAGAAAATAAAGTCTTGCATCCTTCCAAATATTAAAACAACAAAAGCTTGCTGAATAAAAATTCCTTATAACAAGTTTTGTTTCATGTTTGACTAACCAGTATAAAATCCTGCTAGCTTCCATAGTGCAAGGTTAATCTAATATTTACTGCTATTTGTTTCATCTTCTTCATGAACCATATTCTCTTCTTCCCCATCATTCTTCTGATCTTTTGTTTAAATGATTCATCTTCAATCATGTCTCATAATCTGAACCAACAAAACACTTTCAGATTCATCGTCTATATTGTCCCAGACAACAATCTCATGAGTTGATGGTTGCATTTGAGTATTAATTGACCTAATAGTTGAGGGTATTGATGTTGAATTTCATTAAGCTTTGGTTGCTGAGGTTCTCTTAGATGTATAATGAAATCTTGTTATTCATTTACTTTGATCCTCATCCAAGTTTGTAACTGCATCATTATCTTGCCTTATTAGTTCATCATCAAAACAATCATCTTTTGCATCATCTGTGGTCCCAATGAGCTACTTATTGCATTCATCAAATTGAGTCCAACACAATTGATTTAATGTCACCTCTTTTTTCATTTATATGTTTTAGAGCTTGATTGTACTTTTATCATTTCATTACTTGTAATCTGGCCTTTGTTATTGAAGGCGTTAGGTGCTGTCTTGGCAACATGGCTAACTAAAGCTCGAGTTGCTTAGGCGCTATCATTGGTGTTCGGTGGGATGCTAAAAAGTTATTTTTTTAAAATGCTATGTAATGCTTTAGAGAGTATTATATAATAATTATCTTATAAAATATTAAAAATGAAATGTAAAAAAAAAAAGAAAATAAGGTCTTGCATCCTTCCAAATATTAAAACAACAAAAGCTTGCTGAATAAAAATTCCTTATAACAAGTTTTGTTTCATGTTTAACTAACCATTATAAAATCTTGCTAGCTTCCATAGTGCAAGGTTAATCTGATATTTTTTGCTATTTGTTTAATCTTCTTCATGATCAATATTCTCTTCTTCCCCATCATTGGATTTGTATCCTCCATCTCCATTGTCTACCTTATTCTGATCTTTTGTTTAAATGATTCATCTTCAATCATGTCTCATAATCTGAACCAACAAAAACTTTCAGATTCATCATCTATATTGTCCCAGACAACAATCTCATGAGTTGATGGTTGCATTGGAGTTTTAATTGACCTGATAGTTGAAGGTATTGATGTTGAATTTCATTAAGCTGAAATCTTGTTATTCATTTAATTTGATCCTCATCCAAGTTTGTAACTGCATCATTATCTTGCCTTATTAGTTCAACATCGAAACAATCATCTTTTTCATCATCTATGGTCCCAATGAACTACTTATTGCATTCATCAAATTGAGTCCAACTAAATTGATTTAATGCCACCTCTTTTTTCACTTCTATGTTTTAGATCTTGATTGCACTTTACATATCATTTCATTACTTGTGATCTGGCCTTTGTTACTGAAGGTGTTAGGTGTTGTCTAGGCAACATGGCTAACTAAAGCTCGAGTTGCTAGGCACTATCATTGGTGTTCGGCGGGATGCTAAAGAGTTCCTTTTTTAAAATTTTATGGAATGCTTTAGAGAGTATTATATGATAATGATCTTATAAAATATTAAAAATGAAATGTAAGAAAAAAAAAGAAAATAAAGTCTTGCATCCTTCCAAATATTAAAACAACAAAAGCTTGCTGAATAAAAATTCCTTATAACAAGTTTTGTTTCAAGTTTAACTAACCAGTATAAACTCTTGTTAGCTTCCATGGTGCAAGGTTAATCTGATATTTGTTGCTATTTGTTTCATCTTCTTCATGGTCCATATTCTCTTCTTCCCCATCATTAGATTTGTATCCTCCATCTCATTATATGGATATGTATGCTTTAAAATAAATTTTGCTTCATAAAGGTGTTTGGCCAAGTTGAGCTTTACTCCAAGGTGCTAGATTAGGCTATGCCTTTGTGATGACACTTGCCTGAGAGTTTAAGGAGGTAGAGCTTGGTTGCATCGTCCTTACATTGCCTAGATGGCTAAACAAGCATTCGACTTTCCTTTGATAACACTGGATATAGTTTATGCCCTCTTTTTACTATGTTATCTCCCCACAGGATGTGTATGATAACGTTATTCTACATAAAATGGTTGATTAACTAACTAATGTAGCTTAGACATAGCCACTCTATGTGATAATGAAGCATTACTTGCTCAAATACAATATTATTTTGTTCACATTCAGAAGAACTACAACATAAGCTTTATAAATCTTTTGTCAACTCTTGTAAATAAGGGGTTGACATATTGTGCATCTCCCAACAAATAGTTAAGAGTAAGCATAATGATATAAAATTTATATCATGATTGTTATGCTAAAAGCATTTGCTTGAATGTCAAATACTAAGTTCTATTCTCTGTCGACTTCCTTTTTGTACTTTTGAGGACATTCTTCATCCCAAAGAGAATCATGGTATTATTATATTTAGCAGATCTTTATCATTTATATCATGTTATTCAACGCCTTATACCAAATTGTATATCATTTGATAAGGCTCTTTGTGAGGCTCTCATTCTATATGATCTATGATTTGTTTCTATTGAAATTTAGATTTATATATTATCCTTTTTTTGTGAAGATCTTCCTTGATTTTATTGCTCTATCTGTTTTTAATGATATCAAATATTCTCTTCTATACACTCTCACTGCCATTGACACAATTTGCAATCATATCATTGGTTCTATTTCTAGCTTCATATATGTATTCCAATGTACTCTTCCAATCATCATCTACTAATTGAAACCCTTTCACTAAAGGGGGTGGCGTATTTAATCCATGAGAACTTCTATTCCTAAAGGATAATACAAGTATAAGCTGACGTTCTAGTAAGTAATTTTCAATAAATAAAAGTATAATCTGACGTCCTCTATTCTATATAATCATTAGCTAAGGTTGACTTGTTCCCACCTTTAGAAATAAGTATTCTTCTCAAATTCTCATATCGTTGGTCCTTTTTGTGGCTTCATATATGTATTCCAATGTTGTCTTTCAACCACCATATACTAATTCAAACACTGTCACTAAAGGGCGTGATGCTTTTAATGCATGAGAAATTATATTCCTAAAGGAGGATTTAAATAATATGATGTCCTCTTTTCTGTGTAATCATTAGAACAGATTGACTTGCTCCCACCAATGTTTAATATCGCGTTCGAGGCGTCCGACTCAATTTGAGGCGTTTGAGCATCGACTTGGAGCGTAGGCCTTTCCGGTGCAGGTGAGGCTTACGGCTTCTGCACCGAGGCATACGCCTCAAATTGTATGGTACCCAATTTAGATGGCTTGGATAGTTACAAAAATTGCAAAAGGTATGATAATAATATTTGTAGATTAATAAATATAACACAAATGGAAAAATAATGTGGATAAACTGAATTTACATTGGATATAAGTTTTACAAATTTATCTTATGCAACATTTAATAAAGATGAAAGAAGATAAAAAATCGATCATAATAAGTTGGGATACTGCTAGTGATGATTGTGTCTACTAAAGTGTTCTTGTGAATTCAATATCACACGCATTGCTTTGCTCCCTTGTAGGTTATATTTATAGATGCATGTATGTGTGCATATGACACATGCGAATGAGCAGAAAAGGTAGTTTGCTTAGAAGAAGATGCATCAAAGGTTAGGTCATCATCAAAAAGCTCTAAAAATTTTTTTTTGCCAACTCTTTTAATGACTTTATGAATGAATTAAACATATGATTCATATAATGAAGTTATTTGAGATATGATTGGGAGTGGAAATTTTACATTAAACTTTGAGAATCAATTTTAGGGCCCGTTTGGGGCAGCTTATTGGGGTGCTTTGAAAACGCCGTCACAGGGTTTGAAAACACGTTCACAAAACGTTTTGGTGCAGCACCTACGTCCGCGTCCGATATTTCTTAAATAGCTTCGACGGGGGTAAGCCCCTGCATCCTGCGTCTGCGTCCCACGTCCACGTCCCGCGTTGCCCTAGGACTTCGGGAGGTGCCCTCTGCTCTCCCTTCTTGATTTTCCTTTCTGCTTCTTCACCCAAGCGGAGATCGACACTTCTCATATGAGATATGCTTTCCCTAGATGTGATCCTTAGAATTGTGAACATCTTCCACTTCTCTGTTGTTTTTTTTCAGAGGTTGAGATCTATGTTCTATTACATAGCTATGACATTTCCTTAATAGTTTAAATTAAAGTGTAGGAATTGAACTGTTTTCGAATTGATCTAATGAAACCTTCTTGAGCGTATTGGACTACAGGTAGTGCTATGATGAAAAAAGAGATATTACTCCCACACACAAATTGAAATGAGACTGAGAAATAAAAAGAATGAGACAGTAATATGAGCCATGTTTGTTTCTTTTGACTTCACACATAATTGCAAATACATCTAATTTCATTCAAAGCCAATGAAATTTATTAGTGGTATCACTTGGGAATTCTGATGATAAGAGAAATATATTTCATACACAAATGCTGTGAAATGAGACATAAAAGTAGAAAGAATGAGACTCTGATGTGAACCATGTTTTTTTTTGGCCTCACAACTAGTAGAAAATATGCATAATATCATCCCATGCCATTGAAACTTACTAGTGGTACCACCTGTGGCAATCTGATGAGAAGAGAAATATTCTCCAGACACATACACTGTGAAATGAGACAGAAAAATAGAAAGAATGAGACACTGATGTGAACCATGTTTTCCTATTTTTTTTTGGCCTCACAGCTCATCCCATGTCATTGAAAGTTACTAGTGGTATCATCTGTGGCATTCTGATTAAAAGAGAAGTATATTTCACACACATACACTGTGAAATGAGACTGAAAAGTAGAAAGAATGAGACAATGATGTGAACCATATTTTTCCTTTTTTTTGCCTCACAACTAGTAACAAATATGCATAATATCATCCCATGCCATAGTGATATCACCTGTGGCATTCTGATGAGAAGAGAAGTATATTTCACACACACTGTGAAATGACACAGAAAAGTAGAAAGAATGAGATACTGATGTGAACCTTGCTTTCTTTTTTTTTTGCCTCACAACTATAAGCAAATATGCATAATATCATCTCATGCCACTGAAATTTACTAGTGGTACCACCTGTGGCATTTTGATGAGATAAGAAGTTTATTTCTCACACACTCAAACTGTGAAATGAGTCATAGAAGAAGAAAGAATGAGACAATTATATGAGTAATGCTTCTATTTTTTTGACATCACTGCTAGTTGCAAATATGTATACTTTCATTCAATTTGATCTGTCTACAATGCTTGTTCTGTATGTTTAACAGGGTGGTTGAACTGTGACAGTTAATTACCTTTAACAGGGTACTCTTTTTCTTTTTTCTTGTTCTGAATAAACTGCCCCAAACAACAAACCAGCTTATTTTGATAATCTGCATATTATAAATAATTAGCAGCTGCCTCAAAGAGTTCCTTAGTTTTCATTCTTAGAAAATCTATTATGGAAACAACTTTTATGAAGTAATGAAAAAATTATAGAGTAGAAAGTAAATTTGTTACGGGTTTCTCCTGGGACGGCCTTGACCGACTCGATCCAATTTGCCCGACCAAGCCAACCAATCCAGCCTAGGGGGTGGAAACCCTTATTTTTTCTTGGGATTATTTTAGCCCCCGGGTGGGGTCCGTTAAGCCCCTAATCATGTGTGCGAGGAGAGGAGTTAAAGGAGGCTTTGGGGAGAAAGTTTGAATTTGTTTCTGGGGAAATGTTTAAAAATTTTTTTGGAGGTTATTTTATTAGGACTAATTTTTTAGGGTTTGTTTTTATGTTTTGATTCCTACAAATTTTCATTTGCCTTCTTGCTCCTAGCGGATGGTCTGACGGTGAAAATCAATTTTCTACTATTCTATTTCTATTACTAAGAGTTTAATATTCAAAGAAATTATGAAAGATTCACAAAAAAACAATTAAATTAATAAGTATAAATGTGTATTTTTCTAGTTGTTCTCGCCTTCTATATATATTTTGTTCTTCTATTTATCTTGTTTAATTGTTTAAAACATAAAAATAATATTAAAGCAACATAATGTGTTATCAAAAGATGACTCTAGAGTAATCAATCTCCTATACTACAGTGACCTAAGGAAAAGAAATTAATATGCATGATGGTTTTTCATTTTTCTATAAAAAATCTTACAATATGCATGGCTTGCATATTTCTATTATAAATTTGATAATATGTTAATGCATCTATCGATGACCTTTACTAAATAAAACTGCTCAAGTCTTCTATATTCATTTATTTTATCTTTACATTGCTTTATACTATTTATATATACATCTGTCTCTATGAAGATCACCGTCAACAAAATTCTAACACACCCTTGGGCGATATTGCCCAGTCGGCTCTCATCGGCGCAATGATTAGCGATATAAACATCACAATTGTATAGGGTGTAAAGACTCTTATCTGCCTTCTGACTGATATTATCTCGTCAGCACAACGGTTAGGAATATAAACATCAAAATTGTCTGGGGAGTGAAACTCTGATATATTTATCCTTGACTGATATTATCTCGTCGGCATAGCAGTTAGTGAACAAATAATCCCATTTATCTGGGTGATAGAATAAAAATACACGAGCTGGTATACCGGCGACCCCTGCTTGTACTGTTATACTGTGAAATCTTTCTCTAAACATGTACATGCGCTCATTCACTTATAAGTTATTTCATTCATTATAACATACATTATTTTGACATATCTTTATGCATCTGCTAACATGCATACTTACTCTTTCTCTACTGTGCAACTATCATCATACATCTCTCATAGCATTCGTATATATATCTTATGCATATCTTACTTGTATCATGCATATCATTTTTCATAGTGTCATCATGCGTATTTTTCCTATTTTGCCTATCTGACAAATCATATATATCATACATATCATGTCTATCTTACAGATCATGTATATCATACATATCATGCGTATCTATCCTAACTATCAGTATGAAGGATCTAACTAAACTAGAACATACTTGGAGTCAAACTTATATTTTGTAATAAAAAAATTACTGACTATCAATATGAAGGATCTAACTAAACTAGAACATGTTTGGAGTCAAACTTATATTTTGTAATAAAAAAATTATTGAATTTTAGAAATTAAATTACTCAACTTTGTTGTTATGCTAAAATGTTATGTTTTTGGTAGCTAGTTGGAGGTTGCAGTGACTTTTTTGTTGAATTTAATAACATTTAAAACATGATATTAAAATTTAAGATTAAAACAATTTCTTTTAATTGAATTTTTCTTCTTAAATTAATATAAGATTATTTACCTGAAATTTATGGACCCGTACTACGATTAACTTTCACACACTTACCTCGAACTTGCCATCTCGGGTAAACAACCTTGAATTCGTAAATGACTTTGGAATTTAGGATATCTTATATCATAAGGTGATTTAACTTAAAATATAATTGATTTATCCAATATACATCAATCGGTTTTTGGCAACCAAATCCTTCTCCGAAGTGGCCAAAATTTCTTCCCTCTTCTTCCTATCTTCGCTAGTTTGTGCTAAAGTTCTTACGGAGCTCACAAACCGTCTTCAACAATTCTGACACAATTTCAATGCTTCTTACGACTACCGAAAACAAGAAAGATGCAAAATCCAGTGCATATGTCAAAATGGAAGCAAAAGGAAGGAAATGAATGTCTCAAATGGCGTGCAATAGAGATTACTACTTATTTTATCCTGGAAACTAGAAATTGGAAACCTAGTCGCTTGCTGCTCCCTATCGTGTGTCTGCGCATGATCTTAACTCCGGCTATAGTGCTGGAGTCGCGAGTTCTCTAGGGCCGTGAGGAACGATGTGGGGAAGGAAGGGGATGCCGCAATTTGCGTGAACGAGGGGTTACCACTTACCAAATTCACCCCAAAACTCTGAATCATGCTCTGCGACTTCTTTGATTGCTGCTCGACCCGCCTGCTATAGTGCAGGGCCACGGTTCTTCTCGCGGGAATTTGCTGGATGCTTGCAAGATCAAACGGGGATGGAAATCACAAGGGGGAGAGGAACGCGACAATTTACCGAGAGGTAGGGGGAAGGGTTTCAAAATTTTGGAATGAGGATCCCAACCCTTCGATCGAGACCATAGGCATAATTTCACATGAGTGGTGATGGCTACAGTAACAATGCAAGTTTAAGTATAATTAAAAGTTTAATTCAAGTAAATTAAATTTATTACTTTAATTTTTATATCTTCCAATCTATTCAAAATTTATATATAGTGCTTTATATCGAATTGATCGATTTGACACAATTTTATAAAATTAACTTTTTTGACATCTGAGGGATGCGAAAGTTGGGTACATTTGGCTTATTACAATCTTCCCTCATAAGATTTCATCCTCGAAATTCATGAACTCCATATTAACTATGAAAATGAAAAATAAAGTAATTACAAAAATCTATTTCTTATCAAGTGATGACTAAAATATATCGAACTCTATGCATCAACATCAATGACAACATGCTCTTTGGGGTCTTGATGGGTTAAAGAATAAACACTTGGAGGAATGTTCTACCTTGGTTGCTCCTTATTAGCGTCCACTATCCTCTACTGACCACTTCTAGATGTATATCCTTTCTGAAAATTCCTCCGAACTGGATTCTTAGTTTAACTGTTGATGTGGATCTCTGAGCAATATTAGGGCAATTTCTCCTCTAATGTCTAGACTGTTCGCATATTAACACATTCAAACCAAATAAACATTTTCTACGATGGTCCTTCCCACACTTAACACAGAGCTCTATTGTGCTACTGCCAACCTGACTAATAATTCAACTTGTGTTTGACTCTATCTTCTTCCCAATAGACTCTCATCCTGAATGAACTATTGGTGCTACTTCTTCCAAACACTTTCTCTTGTGCAAATCCCTATGCTACTGAAAATAATTTTCGCTTGCCTAGCTCTCTCCACAAGTTCTATTCCAAGTGGTACTAGTGTCTATCTGATTGAGTCTCTCTGTCCAAAAGAAACCTATGGCATTTCTTCTCCGCATTAGGAATCAACTGGGGTGCATACTTTGACAACATAGTAAATTCTGTTTCATATTACATAATTGATCGATCTCTTTGCACCAAACTAATTAATTTATATTGCATCTACCTCATAGCTGACTGTGGTATAAACCAATCATTGAAGGTTCTCACGAACTCGTCCCACTGCACCAAGTGTCCGACTCTAACACCAAATATCTCATGCATCTGTCAGTGCTACCATCTCTTAGCTTCTCCCTCAAAAGCAAAAGTGGCAAGAGTAACACTTCTCTTCGGTGGAAATGATAATCCATCTATAATCTTCTCTAATCTCAAAAGCCAATTTTCACTTTCCACTAGTTCTTCTGCACCAAAAAATGAAGGTGGTCTCATATCCTAAAATAGCTTCAAATATTTACCTTTTGGTGGTCCTCCTACTACTAGTTTGAGATTGAGAATTTTTAATCAACTGAGTCGCATCATTCATCATATCAGAAAATTCATCACTGCTGACTCTGACATTCTGGGGTTCATCAAATTTTACATTATCTGGCCCCTTCCTTCTGATCATTCATAATTATGAAATAATCAAAATAATTTAATTAAACACCATTAAAATTTTTATTTTTTTATTAATTTATAACTTAAGTTCAATCATCCGAATGACTCATTCATGTTGATTAATCTAAACCCCTTGCTCTGATACCACTTTTGTCACGATTTGTTTTAGGGCTTGGAATTAACCAAAATGGGAAAGATAATCAGATAGTGAAAATCAATTTTATGTTATTCTATTTCTATTACTAACAGTTTAATATTAAAAAAATTGTTGAAAGTGACTCTAAAGAAAATAATTAAATTAATAAGTAGAAATGTGAACCTTTTTGGTTGTTGCTCTCACCTCTTATGCACATTTGTTATTCTATTCATCTTATTCAAATGTTTAAACAAAAAAAAATATTAATGCAATATAATGAGTTATCTAAGGATAACCCAGGAGTAATCGTATTTCTAAACTATAATAGAAGTCAATTTGCATGTTGGTCTTTCATTTCTCTATAAGAAATCTCATAATAGGCTAACCTTTCATATTTCTATAAGAAATTTGATAGTATATTAATGCATGTAGCAAAGGCAGTTTCTAAATGAAAATACTTGAGTCTGTTATATACATTTATTTTATCTTTATTTTATATTATTTACATACACATCTATCTCTATGAGGTTCACTGTCAACAAAATCTAACAAACCCTTAGCCGATATTACGTCGTTCGTTCTTGTCTGCACTACGATTAGCAATGTAAACATCATAATTGTCTAGGGTGGAAATTCTCTTAACTGCTTCCTTATTGATATTATCCTGTCGACACAACAGTTAGCAGTGTAAACATCATAATTGTATGGGGAGTTAAGCTCTAGTCTATTCTCCCTTGGTCAATATTATCTCGCCGACACAACAGTTAGTGAACTCACTATCATGATTGTCTGGGGTGGTAGAAAAACCCTACATATGCTGATATAATGACATCCCCTGCCTATACTATTAGAGAGAAATCTTTCTTTGAACATACATGTACAAGTATTCATATATAAGTTATTTAATTCATCATAACATGTATTATTCTGAGTCATTTTAGGCATTTAGTAACATGCATGCTTACTCTTACTCTTCTGTGTAGCTATCATCATGCACTCTCATATCATTCAGATTTCTATCTTATGCATATCTCTTACGTATATCATGAATATTATTTTCTGTCGTGCTTATCATGCTTATCTTTTTTATTATGCCTATCTTGCAGATCATGTATATCTTACATATCGTGTATGCCATACATATCTTTCATGCATCTCTCATATCTTTTGTATCTCTATCTTATGCATATCTCTTACTTATATCATGAATATTATTTTCCGTCGTGCTTACCATGCGTATCATTTTTATTATGCCTATCTTGCAGATCATGCAAATCATGCATGTCATACATATATTTCATGCATATCTATTATGACTAACAATATTAAGGATCTAACTAAACTAGAACATAAATGGAGTCAAACATACATTTTAAAATAAATAAAATTACTGAATTTTATAAATATGATTACTCATCTCGGTTGCCACGCTAAAATCTTAATTTTTGGTAGCTAGCTTGAGATTGTGGTGATTTTCATATTGAATTTAATAACCTATAAAATATAATATTAAACTTTAAGATTTAAAGAATTTCTTTTAATCAAATTATTCTTCTTAAATTAGTTTAAGATTATTTATCTGATATTTACGGAGCCATCCTACGAATAGTTTTCTCGCACTTGCCCGAAACTTTTGCGTTGGGTAACAACTTGAAATTCGTAAACGAATTGAGAATTCAGGATATCATAGTTCATAAGGTGATTTAACAAAATATACCTTAAAGCGACTTTTAGCAACCAAACCCTTCTCCGAATTTGCGAAAACTTCTTCTCCCTTTTTCCTATCTTCACTGCTTTTGTGTTAAAACTTTTATGGAGCTCACAAACTACATTTAACACATCCGACACAAGTTCTACGNTCATAAGGTGATTTAACAAAATATACCTTAAAGCGACTTTTAGCAACCAAACCCTTCTCCGAATTTGCGAAAACTTCTTCTCCCTTTTTCCTATCTTCACTGCTTTTGTGTTAAAACTTTTATGGAGCTCACAAACTACATTTAACACATCCGACACAAGTTCTACGCCTCCGACGTTTATCGGAAACGAGAAAGATGCACAATCCGTCGCATATGTCAAAATGGAAGCTAAGAGGAAGGAAAATAATATCTTTACCACTTACCGATTTCATTCTAGAACCTAAGAACCTAGCCACTTGCTGCTTGCTATCGTGCGCCTGCGCATGATCTGGACTCCGACTACGGTGCTAGTCGTGGGTTCCCTAGAGCTGAGAATAACGACGTGGGAAAGGAACGGAATGCCCCAATGTTCGTGAAAGAGTACTATCGACCAATCTCTCCCTTGAACTCTAAATCGTGCTCTGTCTGCGACTTCCCTAATTGCTGCTTGACACGCCTGCTAGAGGGTCCAGGTTCTTCTCGTGGGAATTCATGGGATGCTTGCGAGATTGAACAGGAGGGGGATTAGGAGGGGAGAGGAACGCGACGCTTATCTGAGAGGAAGGGGAGGGGTCTTGAAGCTTTAAAATAAGGATCCCTGCCTTTCGAGCGAGACCCTGGGCTTAATACCACGTGATGAAGGCGGTGGCTACAGTAACAATGCAAGATTGAAAATAATTAATGGTTTAATTAAGTTAATTAAAATTATTATTTCCAAAGTTCACATTTTCACTCGTCCTTTAGGCTCAATTGAAGTCCGACCTCGTGCAACTTAGCGAATTTTGTGCATTTGGTGTGTGTGTGTGACGATAAATTCGTGACGAGGTTTTCTTAGGGCTTGAAATCCTATTGGGAACTTCTCCCTGAGTCTTCACACAATAACCCTTAATCGCTCGTCCATAAGACGATGGTTTTGAGACCGTCAATGCTAGACATCACAGGAAAATAGGAAGTGTTTGGAATTTTTAAAAAAGGTGGGTCTCAATTCTAGTTTTTCAGGATAGTCAATAGAACCCCTAGAGCTAAATCCTAGGATCTTAAGGAAAGGAGTAATGACCTCAAAAATGAGGTCAACACTTGTTTGTGGGTCTTCTTGTTCTGATGTTGTGTTCTTTTGGTTGAACTTTGTGATGGTTCTGAAGACTTCATACTCCAAGTGATCTCAATAGTGGTGTTGATTGCAGTTAAATTGTTTTGATTTTATATGGCTGGATGTTGCAAGGATGGCTTTTTTTTTCTTCTTTCCTCTACTCGCAAATGACCTCTGTGACAAATATATTCTAAGCATTGTAGTTCTTGCCACAGAATGGTTGTAGCCGTCAGTGACTTTTGGGTTTTGGGTTTAAAGATGTCTTAATCTTGATCTCCCTTAATCTTAATCTTGATCTCCCTTGGATGCAGACCTTATTGTCCTATTTTCTTAGAGGGAGATTATGATGTTTATTGGTAGCAGAATTTCACATGTTGATGATGCCAGAGCATTGCAGTTAGTAATTATGATGAAGTCAGTGGTTTGGCATTACTTGTCCTTGAGGTGAGGTTGGAAGGATGCTCATTAATGGCATGTATTTTCTCAGGATTGCTTAATCAAAATCATCTTTGTTGAGCACCACTGCCTGATCTTGCAATGCCCTTCCAGGCTGCCTCAAATAGGTAGATCTTATAGAGTGAACTATCGATAACCTTGCTGGCCTTTTATGCCTATTTGAATAACGGAATTGAAGAGGCAACTATATGCTTGGTATAAAATCCAGTGGTATTACGAGTGGGTTTCTTGCTTTTTTTAATTTCTCAGAGGATTCATATCTGTATTACGACTTATTTAAGTCAAGTGTTACGACATATATAAGTTAAATTGCACATGTCACTATCCAAATAAATCTACTTCTAGGTGTCAATGTTACTTATTATGGTATGCGAACTGGTGAGTTAAACCATTTTTTTGTGAAATTATACCATACATTGAGTCTTATTTTGTATTTAAAATTAGGCCCATGGTACATTGTCAATGAATTGAAGTATAAGAGGTTTACTGGATTCATAGATTTAACCATTCCTACCTGTTCTTTTGCTATCGAGTCACTTGCTTGACATATACCATTCTTAGTCATGAATTTTATTTGCTTCAGAAATATGAATTTACACCTTAGATTAACACAATTGTCTAGTTTTTTTTTATTTGATCACTTTTGCCATGCTTGGGTTTTATTGGTATAATAGGATCTAGCAATACTTGCAGGCTATGTGTATGGTTGTGCTTGTGCACAAACTAGGGGATTTTGAGTTGGATTTTTTAAAGAGTGCGTGTCTAAGGAATACCTTTTAGTGATTTCCACTGGGACAGTAATTAATTGAATGCAAGAATTTAAATATGGAACTAAAAGGTAGAAAATTGAAACTAATTACTAGTAATTTGTTCCTAATTGCCCTACGACAACTCCTCGAGAACTCATCTTTGGATGAAATCTGCTTACAATCTCTCACATTTGTTGGAAAACACAATGCTTCCTCATAAAGGCTGAAAGCAAGTCATTTGTAGAGCACATTGCTAATATATGATGAACCGATTCAGTGAAGTTTTTAACATCCAATCCCAAACTCACAAGAGTCACGAAGCTTACAAAAGATTTGTAAGAGATATTTAAAGTTTCGAGTATGAAAGAGTTGGCTTTTGTGTGTTGCTTGGTTTCA
>JXCR01008539.1:16067-36259 GCA_002079205.1 Phalaenopsis hybrid cultivar | reverse complement strand
ATATATATACATATATATATATATATATATAGATATATATATATATATGTATATATATATATATATATATATATAATAGGGAAGAAGCATTATGTGGCTCCGATTCTATTAATTTGAAATGAAATTACAAAATGAGAGGGAGGTCTAACCCCTAAAACTAAAAAAGGCAAAATACAACACACCCATTGGGAGTTCACCTCCCATATTACAACTCATCCAAAAAATCTCCAAAAAGTTACATACAAAAATACCCCAAAAATTATAGCCCAAAAAGGCAGGTAAAAAATCAAATGAGCAAAAAGTTAAAGGAAGAATTGTGAGGTCCAAAATAAAAGCTTTTTTATCATCACTGTGGCTATGACCTCCGCTAAAAGACAGTGTAGTAGAGAGTGGTAATCTTAGTCTATAGTCGCAGATCGAACAGTACCGTTAAAGGCATAGTGAAACCGACAAACAAATAAAAATAGCAACCAAAGCATCAACCAACCATAATATATGAAAACAGACAAAAATACTCCAAGTGCAGTTCAAAAAACCAAACCCGTAAACTAGTAAATGGAGATATGCATGATAAAGAAAAAGGGAAACCATCAGTTTCAGGGGAGCAGCAGGTAGAAAACTCCAAAGCTTCAGGATAGCATGAGGAAAATCACCAAATTCACCGAGGGAAATAAAGCTAAACCTCCAAAAAATAACACCAAAATCAAAATTACTTGGTGCAGCCATCACAATACTATGCAACATACAAGACAAACTGGGAAGAAAAGATAGCAATCAGGCTCCCTTCATAACATGACACAAAACCAAAAATGCCTGGGCCAAGAATTAAATTCTAATATAAAATAGCTCAAGCAAATCACCATCTAAAAGGCTCCTTAAATTTTGTGTGGGTGTGACACCAAAGAAAAGAGCAGTAGCATCCTTACCCTTTCGGGCCAACCGATCCGCCAGAGAATTACCTTTTCTATAAATGAAAGACATATGAATAGTTAAATTTTACTTATTTGTGAGATCTCGGATCCTGTTCATAGTGCAAAGAAAATTCTATCGAGGTCTAGCTGCCTTATTGAATTCATCAAATAAGATTAGAGAGTCAGTCCCAATAATTAATGTTGGTAGCTTACAGCTTGCCGCCGCCTGCAAAGCCAACAGAACTGCCCAACTTTTGGCCTCTAGAGGAGAAGAGGAATAGACAGGAGAAGCAAAACAATAAAGGCAATGCCCCAAATAGTTTTGAAATATCACACCCATGCCAGTCGTGGTGGAAGTCCAGATTCCATCTATATCGACCTTTATCCAGTCCGATGGAAGGGGTTGCCACCTTCAAAAAGTGGCCATCCTACCCACCTATGGCTGCAGAGCATTTCTAGGCAAACATAAGGCACGACAAGCTCAATGAAAATGAATAAGGGTATGAGAGACAATATGGGAAAGAGTAGAAATAGTCCTTCCATATTTAGCATCATTCCTTGCTACTTAGATGAACCAAAGCACCACAGAAGGGAACAAAAAAAAATTTATCAAACTGGAATGCAGCTTTCCAAGTAGTGATATAATCATCTATAGAGGACCTATTAAGCCGCCTTATGTGAAAATGATTCCCAAAAACATTCTAGATTTTTCCAGAGAAAGGACAAAGAAAGAAAAGGTGCACGACCGATTCTTCATCTTTTTCACACAAATAATATTGAGATGCAAATTTGAAACCCTTTAGTTTTAAAATATCATAAAAAAGCAACATACTAAGAAAATACCACCATAAGAAGAAAGAAATAGATGGAGAAGTAAAAGCATTCCAGATAAAATGCCTCCGCCACCAATTTCCATAATGATAGAAATTAGAGTAAAGCAATTTGGTAGGTGTGACAAAAGATGAGGATTTCCACAACGGAGTATCCTTCATACGATTTCTTATTGGGATTTTAGAGACCTTTGCTGATTGGACCCCAATAAGATCATTCAATTTATTAACATCCCATTTACCATCGGGCCATAAATTAGAGATAAGCAAATTATTTTTTAGTGTTGTTTGTAACGTTGCATCCCCATCATCTAAACCCCACTGATCATACCAGAAAGAGATATTTCTCTCATCGATGCCCAAAAAATAAATCTACGAGCCACCATTCTAGCTTTAACTATAGCTTTCCAGATCTTTGATTTACCCACCTTCCATTGTACAATGGTCGGGTTAAGTTGGGAGCAATATTTATGGAAGAAAAATTTAGCCCATAATGAATCATTATCATGAAATTTAAGCCAAATTTTGCACATATTTATCTCAGATATTTGGTTAAGGCTCTTGAAACCTAAGCCACGAACAGTCTTAAGCTTGCAAACCTTGCTGAAAGTAGACCAATTTTTGATAGAATGACTTCTCGATTAAAGAAAAATGATTAAAAAGCCTTTCCAAAGTATGATGAGTGCTCTTTATGAGATTAAAGATTTTTTGACATACAAAGGTATACTGAGGAGGACACTTTTAAGCAAGGTGAGTGGACCACCATTAGAGAGGAAAGTAGTTCTCCAATCATCAATTTTAAATTTAATTTTATTAACCACCTCATCTAGTTGAGTTTGTTTCCGATGTCCTCTTAATAAATTAACACCAAGATATTTGAGAGGAAGAGAAAAAGAGTGACATCTTGTATAGGAGATAACCCAACTAGCAGTAGACTTATTAAAATATTTCCCAAGGAAAGAATTGCATTTATCCTTGTTAAAAGTTAAAACAGAAGTATCTTGAATAACATCAAGAACTTGCATTATCGATTTGATGGATAGTTTACTAGCATTAGAGAAAAGGATAGTGTTATCCACATATGCTAAGTGACTAAACCAAAATCATCGATTTATGTAAGAATTGAATGTGTGACTTATTAATCTGCAATTGATTAAATAAATGAGAGAAATAATCAAGTGTTATGATGAAAATGCTAGGGGAGAAGGGATCACATTGCTTAATACCCCTTTGAGCAGAGAAGAAACCATAAGAGTTGCCATAGACAAGAACACTATAGTGATTATTTTCCAACTATCATTTAATCAAAGAACAAAAATTATGATGAAAGCCATGAGCCTGAAGTATATTAATAACAAAGTCACAACTAATAGTATTGAAAGCCTTTTCGATATCAAGCTTAAGTACCATGTTGCCCCTATGAAATTTCTTATCAAGCTCTTCAAGCAACTCTTGCACAAGTAAAATATTATAAGTGACCTTATGCCCCTTTACAAAAGTAGATTATTGAGGTGAAATAATGTTGGCTAAGAGTGGTTGTAATATGGAAACCAACAATTTACTCAAAACTTATGAAATCACAGAGGTGAGGGAGATGGGTCAAAATTTATCCTAACTAGTTTTACAGCGCCTTTCAGAATGAGCACAATCATAGAAGATGTAAAAATTTTCCTGGATCATCTCTACAAAAAAAACTTTGAATAATAAGGATGGCCTCTTTTTTGATGATGTCACAAAAAGTAACATAAAAGGAGGCAGTGAAGCCATCCTATTCAGGTGCTTTATTGGACTTGATATCTTTGAACACTGAAAAAATTTTCTGCTCCGAAGGGACATCAGAGAGGGAGAATGAAGAGACATACTCACGTTCCTTATAAAAAAAATCAGCATTAGCAAGAAGCACCTGTAAGGTAGACATGAGAAGATTAAAGAAATAGTCGACTGCACTATTGCCAATATCCTCATCGTGACTGAGTAAACTCCCAATCGATGTTTTAATTTTAAGAATATTGTTCACATTCTTTCTGTGATTAGTAGATGCATGGAAATATCTAGTATCCCGGTCACCACTTATGAAGTAATATCATTCGCTTGCTGCTAAATTAAATCCTCTTCCAGAGAAATAGCCTCAAGAAGGCTGGAATGAGCAGTAGCCAACTTATCAACAAGTTGCACTGAACAAATCACCTGTGCTTCAAGATTGTCAACTACCTGTTGTGCCTCTTGCACCTTAGTGTGAACTTAACAAAAATATTATAATTCCATTTATTTAACTACGCAGGCAACCTTTTTTATGTACTTGCCATATAATGAACCATGAGTTGCCAGCACCATCATAATGCCAAGCCTACTTTAGAAGACTTAAAAAAGGTATCATGAGTAGTCCATATGTTAAGAAATTTAAAATGATATGTAGAAGGCTTAACAGTGAATGCAAAAGAGAGTAAGATGGGGTTATGATCAGAGGCAGCATGATTTAAATGTTACACTTTTGATATGTGAAAATAATTAAGAAAATTGTGATTTCCGAAAAAAAACAATCTTGGTGCTGGGCAAGAGGTCCCCTTCTCCAAGTGAAAGGAGGACCCGTATACCCTAAATCATATAAACCGATCGCAACAATTTTGTCACAAAAATGAATGAAAAGCATAAGGTCACCACTCCCACCTTCTCTTCTCTCACTTGGTTTCATGATTATATTTAAATCACCTCCCGCAATCTATTTGTCATTGATATTATCTCCCATAAGAGTTAGCTTGTGCCAAAGAAGGTATTTTTCTTGAAATAAGGGACTGACATAAAAAAGTAGCCCAAACATATTATATATCAATTTTAAAATGGACCAGAACAAACTTCTCTTCATTATTGATGATGTTAAGATCTATATTGTGTTTCCAAAAAAAACTAAATCTTGTTATTGTTGTTGCAAAAGTGCTTATACTACTTAAATATTTTGAAGATATGATCTTTATTAAGAGAGACCAAAGGTTCCTGTAATACAAAGATAGACAGCTTGTGGACCAGACATAAATGCTTTAGCCTATTAAGGGAGGAAGGTTTTGTCACTCCCCTAATATTCTAAATCATGATATTAAGCATGACATCTCAAGCTACCCTTTCTAGTAGACCTAGGAAGATTGCTGAACTATTCCCAATCAGAGTGAGATTTCCCATCATTAATGATATTTTCACAATTAAGATGTAGAAGTTAATTATTTCTTTTACCTTTATTCTTGTTAGCCTTTTAAACCATCCACTCCTTTTCTAATGCATTTGTAGCTACCATAACAACCATTGCAGGGAGCATATTCTCATCATTAGAATTATATATTTGAGCATTACCCTCCCTCTCACCTGGTTGTGGGATTAAATTTTGAGTAGAAACATGTGGAGTAGTATTACAATGCAACTCATCCTGCAGATACTCACCTAAAATTTGTGTGATTAACATCATTAGTAATAACAACATTAGTAGTTTGAATATCAACATTCTGCTCGGTGGCCAAACCAACATTATCTCTAGCTTCTGTTATATCATTAAAGGTATTATTAGGGACATGAGGTGTTTAATTAAAACTATGTTTTAGATGAGGATGTAGAAGATAACATTTAGTAGAAGTGTGGCCAAACATACGACAATGAGGGCAATAAGGAGAGTGCCTTTCGATTTCAACCTCTTGCCAATATTTTTTATGGGCCGAGCCAATCCAAATCTCATCTGAAAAAGGTAACGTATTGTCACATTCTACCAAAATATGAGCCTCAGAAGGCCTAAATAATGAGAAAGTAGAGGCATCCATCTTTAAAAGTTTACTATAGTCAATAGCTACAAAAACAACATTTCATGATTAAAAATGTGAAATTTTAATCCTAGAAAACGTTAGACTTGAATAGAGGGAGGCTCGGATTTAGGATCAAAATCAACTGTCCACTTTAAAGTTTTCATTGGGACATCAACAACTTTAAGAAAATGCCAAGCAAATAATCTAGTATAATCCTCATCATTAGATAATTGAATAAGTATATGTAACGCATCTGGAAGACCAATCTTTCATATACCCGTTAGTTTTAGGGAATCAAATTCCCTCTTAAAAACTTCAAGCTTTGGGTGACCGAAGAGAAATTTACCAACCAAAGCATGCTGACATGAAGAAGCAAGGATATTAGTCTCATCCTCAGAAACAAACATAACAAGCTTTCCATTTTTTTTCTAGTCTTCCTAATGAAACTATAATCCTCTCCAATTCTTAAAGCCTCATGGAAGGTAGGTGGGAAGAGATCAAAGTTGCCAATCTTGGAACTATGACTACCAGTAAGCGCATTTGCAAAACGTTTTTCCATCAACGCTCCATTGAAGGGTACTTAGGAGCTTAGACGGGTGGAAAACAATAAAGTAGCGAGAAAAAGGGAAGAGACGGGAAGGATCTCACCAATTGAGTGCGAAGAAAGAAAGGAGGAATCATTGCTGCCAAAATTTGCTAAAGCTGAAAACCCTAATTATCGACATCATATATTTATACATACATACATACATACAAATATATATATAAATATATACACAAATCGATCATCTAACCTCATGGAGGCTGGTTCTCTTGCTCTGCTAGTGTTTCTGCAACCATGAAGGTTGTCGATTGCTGTTCAATGGTGGGTGACCTCTTCTGCTGCTTGGTTTTAGCTTGGGGGTGTTCTTTTGAGACTGCCTTATCTTCTTAGAAGAACTCATCCTTAGTTTCCTTTTTTTGGGGCTTTCTATTTTTCAAACTTGGGGTTACTGTTCCATTGCTTTTCACTGCTCTGTTGGGAGGAAGGTCTTCCTGTTGGGTTTTTCCTCTTGGTTTTTTTCTTCTTTGGTTTGTTGGTGGAGCCCTTTTTCTATTCTAATTCCTAGCTAAGCTCTCTTTTTCAACTTTAGGTTTTCTTTTCATTGGCTTTCTGATTTTCTGTTTGGTTCTTCTGAACCATTATCTATGATTACCCCTATTGATCTTGAGGCCAACATTCAGTAGTTTAAAGCCACCTTTGCTAATGTGGTTGGTAAAAGTTTTGAATTTTAAAGTGCTGTGGAAAATATGGTCATTCACAACTCTTTTCATGATAGAGTTGGTAGTGGTGAGTTCCCCTATATTAAACAGCTAGGAAGGAAATTAGGGAAACCTGCTGCCATTTTTTTTGAATCTGAAATCAATTCTCTATCAGCCTCTTTTAATTTTACACTCATTGGGAAGTTTCAATATGGAAATCCTAAGATGGAAGCAATCAAGAAATACTTTGAAGATTTAAAACTTCTAAGTGAATGGAAAGTGGGGTTGGTGGATGGTAGACACATGTCAGTACACTTATCTAGAGAAGAAGACAATACTAGAATTTTCTCCAAGCAAGTTCTTTTGATTGAGGGCATGATAATGAAACTTATAAAATGCTCTCTTGACTTTGACCCTAGTCAGGAAGCCCAAATTGTTCCCATTTGGTTCAAACTTCAAGGCCTTAAGTTACATTTTTTCCACCATTAAGTGCTTTTCACTATTGAAACTGCTTTGGGAAGACATATGAAATTAGATGTTCCCACCTATATTCTTTCCAAGACATTTAGAAGCCAGGATTCTGGCAGAGAGAGACATAACACTTCCTGAAGTGGATGAAATTTTGTTGGGTATAGCCCATAATGGGTACTGACAAAAAATGGTGATGGAACAAAAACCATTCTACTGCACCCATTGTAAAATGTTTGGACACACCAATACTAGATGTTTTAGGCTCCACCCTATGGTGAATCCCAAACACCATAACTCAACCTCTCAGGCTGCTGTTACTCAAGTGGAGCTGCCCCAACCTGTTCATATTGAGGAACCTCTCCTCACAATAGACATTTATGTTCCTGAAAATTCTTCTCTCAGAAACATAGCAGGTGGTCCTAAAGCACTCCACTGAACATTAAAACAAAATGTGACAGTGGATGTTATTCCTAGGGTTGTTCTTGAAGTTGACATTGAGCCTTCACCTATTTTCCCAGATTTAGTGAATATTGTTTTAGTAGAAGAGGAGGTGGAACAGCTGTCCCAACTTCCTAAATTGGAAAGGGCTCACTCTGTCTCCACTAGTATTGACCCAAGTCCTAACAACACCTTGGCTCTCCCCCATTGGATACTTTACAAAATGAACTGGATGATGATTGGCAGTTACAAAAAGCAGAAAAAGAAAAGAAGCAAGCTGGGCTGGCACATGATACGCCTAAAAATGTACTATTTTTTATGCTTCATTTTATATTGATATTGCAATTTAAATGTATGTTTTCTTGTGTTTTTGGTTGAAGGTATATCAAATTGAAGAATTTGGAGTGATTGGAGCAAAAGGAACAAAAATAGACCAAAACGGAGCAAACATGAGCAAATCGAGTCGAACCGGGGCACACCGGAGCCAAGAGGACCTAAACCAGATACTTAAGTGCCTGTGCCCGATGCTTAAGCATCCAAAATAGTGCTTAGGTGCCACTATATAGAGAGGGGGGCGCTTAAGCACCCAAAAATGGCTCTTTGGTGTCGGTGTCAGTTTTAAACATATCTTCTAGAATATACGTCAGATTTGGACTATTTTTAAAAGTGGTGCTTCGTGCATTTCTTGGGCAATTGTTGGAAATGAGAAAAAGGAACTTTCTAGATAAATTTGGGGTGGTTATATGGAGTTTTGAATAGGCACTTCAGACACCATTTGGAAGATTCATTGAATCTGGATAGTTTTGAAGAGAAACTTAAGCATCTCTTGGGAAATTATAAAAAAAGGCTTGGAAATGTTTTTAAAAAAACTCTTAGACTTTTGAATTAAATGAAATAGGAGAAGAACACTTAGATAAGAAGAGAAGAAGGCTTGTCAGTGAGCCCTAAGCGAGGCGGTAAGGTGAGAGAGAAAGAGAGAGAGTGAGAGATTTTTTCTTTTCTTTTCACTTTGTTCTTTGAGAAGATTGTAAGGAGATTGCTTTTGCTTTACAAGGAGAGTTTGATTTCTATCAGAGATAAGTATTTTAATTTTATTTTAATTTGAATTTAGTACTTTTTTTGTATGTTTTCAAAGTTTTATTTAATGAAAAGTTCTTGTTGTTTCTCCATGTGTAGTGCGTAGTTTTCTCTACTCTTCTCTCTTGTAATGAATTAGTATGCATGCGTAGGATATATAATCGTGAATAGAGTGAGAATATATTGTGATAATTTTACTTTGTTCTTCATTTACATGTAAACTTGATCAACTTACATGTTAAAATTAGTTGTGAGAACATATAAGATCCGTGATAGTATTGTCTCAATCAACTGTGGTAGAATCACATGAGATTGTATGGATGAGAATGTAGTCGATATAGTTAAGTGCAAATGAAAAGGGAAATAATCTTTAAAGGGTGTAGAATTAGAGAGCTTTAGAGTGATAGACTAAAGACCCTACTTTGGTCTATTATTTTAGGTTTTGATGCGAGATGTTAGCCTCCTGGTGGAGGGATAAAGGGAACTCTAGAGTGAGAGCTAGTATCTTCCCTGCCTAGCCGGTCTTCAAAACTATTCAAAATTTAGATTAACCAATGTTCTTTATAACATCTCTAGTAAGGGTAAAGAATATAATTTCTTCTATTTGTCATAATCTTTCTCACTACTTGTTTTACTTTTACACATGTCACTACTTTCATTGCATGAGGAAGAGTGCTTTTAATATATTAGAAACCCCACTTTCTGATTTTCACTAAGTATTTTAATTTAGAAGTAGAATTATTATTGTAGTGATAATTATAGATAAAATCAAAACCAAAATTTTTTCAACCTTCTAAGCTAGGGCATGTTATTCTAAACTAGAATTTCTCTTCAAAGTCGCCGTGATTAACCTCGATCTCCATGGGATCGATATTCAGGGCTTAATCAGAAAGCCCTATAATACTTGATAATGATATGTATAATTGCGTAGAATCCCTAGAAATATAATTGAAATCTTACTTTGCTTGAGATCAAGTTTTCGCTGTCATTACCAAGGATTAAAATCTTGTAGTGGTGTCAACTTCTTAAATTCTACATATAAAAAAGAATATCTGGATCAAGTTTTTGGTGCCGTTGCCGGGGATCCCAATGATTGATCTTGACTTTTAGGAGAGTTTTAGTTGGAGTAATTAGGCTTAGACTTGGAAACTGTAGTGTCGTAAAAATTGTTTTTGTGTGAAAAAGTATTTTTTGTATGAAAAGTGTTGTGAAAAAAACTGTTTGTGTGAAAAATAAGGTGTTTGTGAAAATGTTTTATAGTGTTGAATATATTTTTTGTTTTATTTGTTTAATTATTAATGTATTGTTTGTTATGTTGCACATGCAAAATAAAGGATCTGTAAGACTTGTGTCTTATGATCCTGAGTTAGAAAAAAGGAAAAAAATCAAAAAACAGAAAGGATTTGAAAAATTAGAAATGGAAATGGAAAACATTCAAAATAATAACTTAGAAAATCATCATAAATCATTGAGGGATTATGTATATTCTAAGATAGATGAAATTCACTCAAGCATGCAAACCCCTATCGTAAAAGCTGGCTCGTTTGAAATAAATTCATCGATTATCCAACTAGAATAAATTTAGAAAGACCACAACCTCCATTTCCTTAAAGACTTAGACAATATGAGTTGGATAAATAATTTTCAAAGTTCATGGAAGTACTTAAAAAGTTAACAATAAATATTTCTTTTGCTGAAGCTTTTGAACAAATGCCAAGTTATGCAAAGTTTATGAGGCAGATATTAAATAAGAAAAGGAAGTTTGGGGATTAGGAAACAGTTGCACTAAGTGAGGATTGCAGCACTATACTTCAGAAAAAACTTCCTCATAAACTTAAAGATCCTTGTAGCTTAACAGTACCTTGTGCAATTGAAGAAAGATTATGTGGAAAATCTTTTATTGATTTAGGATTGAGAATTAATGTGATGCCTCTATCAATATTTAGAATTTTAGGTTTAGCCGGTATTTCTCCCACTACTGTAATCCTTCAGTTAGTTGATCAATCTATCATTTATCCAAAAGGGAATATAGAAGACGTGATTGTTAAAGTTGATAAATTTATCTTTCATATGGACTTTATTGTATTAGATATGGAGGAAGATAAAGAAAATCTAATTATTTTGGGAAGACCTTTTCTTATTACTATTCAAGCTATGATAGATGCACAAAAAGGGGAGTTGATTATGAATATTAATAATCTTGAAGCCACTTTTGATGTTTTAATGGCTATGAAGTGTCCAGCTGAGAGAAAAGATGATGATTACTTTTGGATCGATGAAATTGATTATCTAAGTAAAGAACATTTCCNGGGGGGGGGGGGGGGAGGAAAGAAAAATGTTTCAAATTTAAACCTTAATTGTTTTCATAATTATTAAAAATAAATTTTTATTTTATTTCTAATGATTATTGTTATGTGGAGTCATCTTCAGGATGTTAAAATTTTACATATAGAAATGGAGTAGGAAAACTTAGTTGATATTTTTAGTCAAAAGGGTGAACCCAGAGTTAAGGATATTTAGTGGAGAACTTGGGAAATGAATAACTATCTTTAGTAGGAAAAATTATATTTTTTGAAAAATTAAGGATTCTTAGAATTCTTATTTTCATACATTTAATGCTCTCTTAAAAAGTATTTTTCTTAAAAAAATATACATCTTTTCAAGTAAAGGAAAGTAATAAGTTTTAACTTTAGAGGAGGATAGTGGAATTAAAAATTATTTAAGAAATTCTCTAGATATAGTAATCCTCACATACAAAAAAAAAAGAAGAAAAAAAATAATGGATCAAAAAGATCTTGAAAAAAAAGAAGAATAAAGTGGGAGAAGCTTGAGGACAAGTCCTAATAAAAAATTGGATTTACTTGAGCCTTTCTAGAGTAAAGAACTTAGAACGATCCTAAGCTTGCTTTTTATACTTATATTAGTAAAAATTATTTTTGAGAGAGTTCTTAAGTCTATAAAGTAAAGTTCATAGGATCCAAAATTTGAAAAATCTGCATATATTTCTGAACTAGATAGGAAAACAAATTTTCAAGTTTGATGATAAATATTTTAGACCCTGGGCTAGTCTGATTCACTAGAAGTTCTAATTTGAACTATCACATTTTTAGAACAAAAATTTATAAATTCTAAAGGACGACCCATTAACTCTAATATACATAAATTATTTTAAAAATGTAGTATTACTTGAGGACAAGTAATGTTTAAGTTTGGGGGATTTTGATAAGCCTAAAAATGTACTATTTTTCATGCTTAATTTTATAATGATATTAAACTTTAAAGGTATTTTTTCTTATTTTTTGGTTTTAGGTACATCAAATTGAAGAATTTGGAGTGTTGGAGCAAAAGGAACAAAAATGGCACCGAAGCAAATCGGGTCGAACCGGGGCACACCGGAGCCAAGGTGACCTAAAACAGACACTTAAGTGTCTGTTCTCATTGCTTAAGCACCCAAAATGATGCTTAGGTGCCATCAGATAGAGAGGGGGGCGCTTAAGCGCCCAAAATGGGGCTTAGGCACCGAGGATGGTTTTCAACATATCTTCTAGAATATACGTCGGATTTGGATGATTTTTGAAGCGGTGCTTCATGCATCTCTTGGGGAATTCATTGAAAATGAAAAATGGGACTTTCTAGAAGAATTTGGGGTGGTTATATGGAGTTTTAAAGAGGCACTTCAGGCACCATTTGGAAGATTCATTGAATTTGGACAGTTTTAAAGAGACACTTAAGCATCTCTTAGGAAATTATAAAATAAGGTTTGGAAATGTATTTAAAACAACCCTTAGACTCTTAAATCAACTAAAAGAGGAGAAGAAGACTTGGAGAAGAAGAGAAGAAGGCTTGGGCATGAGCTCCAAGCGAGGTAGCAAGGTGAGGAGAAAGAGGAGAGTGACAGATTTCTTCTTTTCTTTTCAATTTGTTCTTGGAGAGGATTGTAAGGAGATTGCTTTTGTTATACAAGGAGAGTTTGATTTGTATTAGAGATAAGTATTTTAATTGTATTTTGATTTGAATTTAATACTTTGTTTGTATGTTTTCAAAGTATTGTTCAATGAAAAGTTCTTGTTGTTTCTTCATGTGTAGTGAGTAGTTTTCTCTACTCGTCCCTCTTGTAATGAATTAATATGCATGTGTATGATATATAATCGAGTAGAGTGAGAATATATTGTGATGGTTTTACTTTGTTCTTCATTTACATGTAAACTTGATTAACTTGCATGTTAAAATCTGTTGTGACAACATGTAAGATCCGGAAAGGTATTGTCTCAATCAACTGTGGTAGAATCACATGAGATTGTATGGATAAGAATGTAGTTGATATAGTTAAGTGCAAATGAATAGGAAAATAATCTTTAAAGGGTGCAGAATTAGAGGACTTTAGAGTGACAGACTAAAGCCCCTAATTTGGTTTATTGTTTTAGGTTTTGATGTGAGATGTTAGCCTCCTGGTTGGGGGATAAGAGGAAAATCTAGAGTGAGAGCTAGTATCTTGCCTGCCAAGTCCATCTTCAAAACTATTCAAACTTTAGATTAACCAATGTTCTTTATAACATCTCTAGTAAGGGTATAGAATGTAATTGCTCCTATTTGTCATAATCACTCTCACTATTTCTTTTACTTTTACACATGTCACCTTTCATTGCATGAGGAAGAGTACTTTTAATATATTAAAAACCCCACTTTCTGATTTTCACTGAGTATTTTAATTTAGAAGTAGAAATAGAATTGTAGTGATAATTATAGGATAAAATCAAAACCAAACTTTCATCGACCTTCCAAGCTAGGGCGTGTTATTTTAAACTAGAATTTCTCTTCAAAGTTGCCATGATTAACCTTGACCTCCATAGGATCGATATTCAGGGCTTAATCAGAAAGCCCTATATTACCTGATAATGATATGTATACTTGCATAGAATCCCTAGAAATATAATTAAAATCTTACTTTGCATGGGATCAAGTTTTCGGTGTCATTATAAGGGATTAAAATCTTCAAGAAGTGGTGTCAACTGCTTGAATTCTACATATAAAAAAGAATATCAGGATCAACTCACATAGAGATACTTTTGTTGTTGAAGCAGGCAGTTCCTATTCCACTAAAAAAGAATCCCTTACTAGGCTCACTAGGGGGATAACCAAACCCTTCCATCATGATTAATCTCATATGCTGGAACATTAGGGAAGTGGCTTGCTGGCCCAATGAAAATATGTTGAGATTTTCATACCTATTTTATACTGTTTTTGATGATATTATACTTTAAAGAAAGGTATTTTAGATGTTTTGTTGCAGGAATGATGATTTAGGGTCATTGGAGCAAAAAGATGCAAAAAGAATCGAATTTGGAGCCAAAAGGACCAAAATGTCAGGATTTAAACTAGGCCGCCGATGGCGCCCTCGACCCCGCCAACGACGAGTTTTTCCCGAGGCTACAACACAAAATTCTTCAGAAGTCTGCGTCTCCGACGGTGAACTCGACGGTTATGCCTACTCAGGATTTGGATAAGGCCAAATTTTGAAGGGATGCTTAGGCAACTCTTGGGAAAGCTCATCCACAACTTTAATAGACTATTTTAGCCAAACATTAAGAAAGGGGGGAGAATCTAGGGAGGAAGGAAGTGTTAGAGAGAGTTCCTAGGGATTAAAAAGGTTCCAATATTGAGAGGAATTTTCGAGAGATTGTAAGAGTGGAGGGAAAGTGAGAGATTTCTTCCTCCTTGCTACTTCAAAAAGGAATTGCTTCGAGAGATTGTAAGAGTGGAGGGAAAGTGAGAGATTTCTTCCTCCTTGCTGCTTCGAAGAAGAATTCTGTGTGATGTAAGGAAAGGAAGAGATTCAGAGGAACTTCGAGTAGTGTTCTTGGGGAGAAGATAGAGATAAGTTATTTACTTGTTGTAGTTTGTANTGTAAATAAAGGAAGAGATTCAGAGGAACTTCAAGGAGTGTTCTTGGGGAGAAATTAGAGATAGGTTATTTACTTATTGTAGTTTGTATGACTTTGATTTTATATATGAATTTCGAGTTTTGTTGTGGTTTCCANATTTGAATTGGTGAAGCCATAAAAATGTTTAAGAAATTATGATGATATTTTCACTTCAATCTTAATTTACTTGAATCTGGAATTGATTTGTTTAAAATATGTTGAGTTTTACAACTAAAGTGAAGATTATATCCAAGATTTAGGGAGGTCAAAGCCAATTGATTTGTTAAAATATGTTGAGTTTTACAACTAAAGTGAAGATTACATCTAAGATTCATGGAGGTCAAAGCCCTTGAAAGTTGGGTGCAAATAAATAGGGAAAGAAGATAAGATTTAGGGAGGTCAAAGCCCTTGGAAGTTGGGTGCAAATAAATAGGAAAATAATATTATTGGACGTACAATTGAAGATTTTAGAGTGACAGACTAAAATCCCCAATTTGGTCCTGTCATTTGGTTGTTGAAGTGTAGATGTTAACCCTCAGGTGAGTGGAACGTCGGAGCTCCAAAGTGAGAGCTGGTATCCTCCTAGCCTAGCCGCAGATTCAGTAAACAAGCATAAGATTAGTCAATGCTCTTTATGCCTGGACCAAAGGGTAAAGAATATGTATGGTTCTATTTGACACAATATAAAGNCACAATTTCTTAAACATTTTTATGGCTTCACCAATTCAAATCACCATTTCACAAATCTCGAGACAAGGAAAATGACAGAGAAAACAACTCAGAACTCATAGGGAAAGCACAACAAAACTCAGAATTCATATATAAAATCAAAGCCATAGAAACTATAACAAGTAAATAACTTATCTCTAGCTTTCTNATTCACTATAATTTCTTGACAAGGAGAAGGATGCTTTCTTATATATTGAATATCACAATTAAAGCCTCATTAATATCATTAGATATTTAATAGTTATTAAAATTACTTATTTATTTCAATTGCCTATTAGTGAAAGATAACCAAATTGAACTGAATTGTTGTGATTAAAGTATTGCTTTTCTAAAATCTTGGTTCGTAATTCTAAACCACTCCCTGTGGGATCGATATCTAGGACTTTGCTTTTCTAAAATCTTAGTTCGTAGTTCTAAAGTTACTCCCTATGGGATCGATATCTAGGACTCTATTGGAGCCCTATATTACTTGAGTTTCTAAACCACTTCCTGTGGGATCGATATCTAGGACTCCATTAGAGCCCTATATTACTTGAGCTAGTTCTAAACCACTCCCTGTGGGATTGATATCTAGTACTCCATTAGAGCCCTATATTACTTGTGCGATATTATTACTCCCTGTGGGATTGATATCTAAGACTCCATTAGAGCCCTATATTACTTGAGTGATACGTATACTTGCATTGATAAGTGTGACTTTACAATTATTGAATATTTTATACATACATCTTTATTCTTGCGTTGATAAGTGTGACTTTACAATTATTGAATATTTATTACATCCATATTTATCTTATTGTTGATAAGTGTGACTTTACAATTATTGAATATTTATTACGTCCATATTTATCTTATATTTTAAACATATAAAAGTCGTGGTCAAGTTTTTGGCACCGTTGTCGGGGAGTGATTGAGTGAGTGAGTCAAATCAAAATTAGAGTAACGAACAAATTAAGATTATTAAAAAAATTTTACTTGAATTGCAACTTATTTATATTTTTAATTAATTATATTACTGAGTACTGATTTCAAATTATATCATAAATTTGGACTTACCCTACGATTCAGAATTAGAACGCACTGTTAGAAGGATTAGAAGATTAAGAAGAGAACCTTGAAATTCTGATACAATGGAAAACAACTTGAACAATCAAGGAATAGAAATGAACACCAACCTAGACCCCTACGAGATTATGCAAATATTTCGAATTTCAAAATATGTGGGTTGAACATCTAGATTTTTTGAAGCTTATTCAAGAACATTGGAGAGGCTTTCATCACACCAACCCCATTGTTAACCTGTGGCAACTGCAGAAATCTGTGGCTAAAGCTCTCAAGCAATGTAATTGGTCCTCTTTTGGAAATATTTCTAAAAATGTTGATAATGCAGAAAAAAATTTGGCAGCTCTGGAAGCTGAGGTAGAGAATGGTCAAGTAGATGAATCAACTTTACTTGAAGGTACTAAAATACTCCTTGCCACAGATTGGTTGAAACTTCTTTAAAGGCAAAAAGCTGCTGTTAGTAGATTTATGGGGGGTGATAGAAATACAAAATATTATCATGCATGTATAAAGTACGTAAGGAAGTGTAACACAACTCAAAGAATTCAAAATTCTGAAAAAACGTGGATAATTGATTATGAGGGTATTACTAACAATTCTGTAACTTTTTTTAAGGATCTCCTCATTTCTTCCACCACTGTGTTAACACCTGTGGATCTACAACTCTTTCAAGAAGATCAGGAATACACCAGGGAGCTCCAACTCTCACTGACTCCAACTGAATCTGAAATATGGGAAGCATTATGCAGTATTAACAGTTCTAAAGTGGTTGGGCCTGATGGGTACACTTCTGCAGTCTATAAAAAATCCAAACCTATAACAAAAGTTGATTTGATTATAACCATCCAAAGCTTCTTCCTGGGGACTCTTCTACCTACTTACTTCTGCTCTTCTAGCTATGTACTCATTCTCAAAACTATTAAGTACAGTAATTGGAATCAGTTTAGGCCGATAAGACTCAACAATGTCTTAAGCATGATTATTAGTAAAATTATTATTTCCAGGCATCAACCTCATTTAATCCATCTCATTAAGACAAATCCAACTGCCTTTGCAAAGGCAGAACTATTGTAGATAATATACTTTTAGCTCAGGAAATTTCTTGGAAATTGATCACCCTTGCAGAGGGGGAAATCTTATTTATAAGATGGATCTTAAAAAGTCTTATGATACCATTCATTGGTCCTTCATTTTAGATATCCTCAAAGCTAGGGGTTTCTCTCAAGATTTTTGCAACCTTATCTCTAGATGATTGTAGTTTAACACACATTCCATCATGCTTAATGGTCAATCACATGGTTTCTTTTCAGCCACTAGAGGTGCTCAAAAGGGAGATCCACTATCTCCTTTAGTTTTTATTTTGGCTATGGACTATCTCTCATGATTACTAGACCATTCAATGGTTCAAAAAACTTATGCTAGATTTCATCACAGATCTAATGTGGACTTTACCCATCTAATGTATGCTGATGATCTTATACTGCTCTTCAATGCTAATAAAAATGTTTTCAAGTTAATTCAGAAGTGTCTGTAACTATTCCAAGAAACCTCTGGTATGGCTTTCAATACCTCTAAATTCTAAATATTCTTAAGTAAGCATACTAATTCTGTAGCTAAACATTGAATTGGACAATTCACTTGATATTCTACATCATTTGCCCCTTTTAAGTATCTTGGGGTGCCACTTATCAAAGGGAGAGCAAAGAGGGTGCAGTTTGATGAAGTCCTAGCTAAAATCAATCCACAACTTAACTACTGGAATAACTCTTTCTTATCAAATGGTGGCAGAATAACTCTCCTAAAAAGAATACTAACCTTCTTCCCTTCTTACATTCTCTAAGTCACTACTATGAAGAAATCTACTCAACAACTACTTGAAAGAAGCTTTAATAGATTTCTTTGGACTGGCCAAAGACAACAATTACATTGGGCTAGCTGGCAAAAGATAAAAAAACCAACTTTAGCTGGGGATCTGGGTTTTAAGGGAATGCAACATCTCCAACATGTGAACATGTGTAAATTATGGATGAAATTCAAAATGTTGGAATCACTTTGGGCTAAATTCATGATAGGCAAATACTACAAACACTCCCACCCCAATTTGATCTTCAGGAAGTTGGGAGATTCTAGAGTATGGGTTCAGTTATTAAAGTCCAGGCAACAGGCATAGAAACTTTTCTTATGGGTCCTTGGGAATGGGAGAGTGCATTTTGGTCAGATCAGTGGTGCTCTCAAGACCAATTATCACCCAAACACTCTACTTTTGATCATAATCTCTTGGTAGCTGACTGTTGGAATGGAGACACCTGATATGAGGAAACTCTACTTTCTCTGCTAAATCAAAATTCTACTTCTTGTATATCTAAAATTACATTCAATAGAGAATAAAATGATAGGCTAGTGCTGAACTCAAGCAAATTGCTTAGCTTATCCAAAGCCATCTATTCCAGAATTTTTAGCTGGGAAGCTGTCCCTTGGGGGAAAGCTATTTGGAATAAATTCCTTAATCTCTGCATGTCTTTTCTTTGCTGGAGAACATTCCATAGGCTACTTCCTGTTGATGATCTCCTCAAACTTAAGGATCTGAGAGGCCCTTCTAGATGTCATATATGTATCACTGCTGAAGAATTTCTTCCTTATCTTTTCTTTGAATGCAAATATGCTCAGATGGTCTGGCAGGAACTCAACAAGAACTTGAGGGTGAATCTGATGGTTTTGGACTGGTTTTCCCTACATTCATGCTAGCAGGGGTAGAACTAGGCCAAGCTTTGAATTATTCCTTTTATTATGGCTTAGATCTTTTGGATGGCTAGAAACAAGGAAAAATTTGATAACCACCTTCCCTCAATGCATCAAACTGTGGTCAACTATAAAGCTTTTATTGGCAAACTGATCAAATACAAGGGATTCCCAGATGTATGTAGTATTTTGAACTGCTCCCTCCCCAACACTTTTACTGTCTCGAAAGTGTTTTGGTTAAAATATCATCACCCTTAGATCAAAGCTAACACTGATGGGATTTTTATTGATTCTGGAGCTAGCTTTGGTGGGGTGTTCAAAGACTTTACAGGAGCCTGTAAACTATTTTTTTGCAGTCCAATGATTGCTCATGATGCTCTTTAAATTGAAGCTGCTGTTATTTGCTCGGCAATCCAAATTGCTGTCAAGATGAAATGGGAAACATTCTTGTAGAAACTGACTCTGCTTTACTCATCCAGATGGTTGATGGGGTTATCCACCCCCTGACATATTATTCAATGGTTAAAAATTATTCAATCTTTCATATTAAGTATATTACCCCCTGACATACTTACAACTTTCGTAGCGTCAGCCTTATGTATCTAATTAGGTAGTGAGTCATATATTCGTCATTTTCTCAACTTGAGATTTAGAACCAACAAAGATCTAATGCTGATTATGAATGATTTGAAAGAAAATGGTTTTTACATCTTTTACGACCTCGTTGGTAATATGTTTAACATACAATCTTTCAGGAAATCTTGTCATTTCCTCTTAGTCTTTAATTATAGAAAAGGCAATAGGCATGCTAATTGGCTAGATAGATTGGCAAGCCATGCTGATGGTGCTTTTATTTCTTCCACCCCTCCCCCTCCTCTTTCTTTTTTGCTGAAGGGAGACCTGCTTGAGGCTCCCTACCTCAGAGTTGTAACCCCATCTACTTCATTAATATAGTTTTTCTTTATTTTCAAAAAAAAAATTATATATATA
>JXCR01008539.1:0-15577 GCA_002079205.1 Phalaenopsis hybrid cultivar | reverse complement strand
ACGACGTTCTTCCGATCTGTACGAGAAAATAATATATATATATCAAAGGAATCCAAAGGAAATTTTATTGCTATTATTAAAAGGTTACAAAACCTAGTTGGTAGTTTCAGCTAACCCAAATTACAACTCAAACAAAATAAAACATCTGAAACCTCCATAAAAAAAATATAACACAGGCAATAAAACCCCCAAAAAACAACATAAAAAAACTGTTCTAATAAACAAAAGAGAGCTTTGATCAACAAAAATATGACGAGCAACCTCCAGAGGAGGAGAAACACCAATCCAAATAGAACTACAGGTGACACCCCATTTGACTAAAAAGTCGATTGACTTGTTCTCTTCTCTTTCACAGTGAGGCCATCGAACCTAGGAACAAGATGTAAATGTAGAAATTTTCTTCCAAATATGTACACAATACCACAAGCAAATAAAAATATTATTTCATGTATTAAAAACCAATTTTGAATCTAATTCAATTTGAAGACAATACATACTAAAATTTCCTGCTGTCAACAAACAATATAAAATCACAGTGACTTTAGAATAGAGTGGTGCAATATGGTGCAAGGTGTAACAAAATAGATCAAACACTTACCAAAATTATCTTAAAATAAACCTCCTACATCTACCCGAACATCAGTATAACAACCATCCACATTAATTTTAAAATCAAGAGGTTTCAACTTGCACCAATATATTAACCAAAACCAAGATATGCTTGGGAGATTGCAAGACGACTCACACATAATATTTATTTTCCTTTTAATATGAATTAAGCCCAAAACATTAGATGATTTTAATTTATTATATTTAAGTACTTTATAAATAAAACCTTCTATGTGCATAATCACTTTCCCCTCAGACACATAAATATTCATGTGTTTTCTGTTATTTAATTCCATCCAAATAAACCAACATCATATATAAGGCATTAAAATTTGCAAAGCTTGCATTATCCTACCATTACCAATTAGCCAAGCATTGCCCAAGAGAAATATAACCACTGTATGGAAAAAAAAACATTAAAATACTTGGCCATTTCAAGCCAAAGCGAGGAAGCAAATTGGCACCGAAGAAATAAAGGCATAAAGGATTCCTCCTGCTGACAAAGTAAGCAAATTGAAGGAAATGGTAGGCCTTTTAACTTTAAAATATCATCCACTGTAAAAGTTTAAAATTTAGATGCCACGTAAATAAGACTTACAAAGGCTTAAACACAGTGTTCCAAATTTCAGTATTGTCTTTCAACACCTCAAAACAATGAATATGTTTTGAAATGCATTTAGAAAAAGAGGCATCTATTTCCTATCTTAATCTTAAATTATCACTTTTACCTTTATTAAAATTTATATTCAAAATGATGCTCATCCAATTATAACCAACAAGGTTTTGGAGTTTTGAGTTGTTCCAACTGTCATCACTCCAAAAAATCAAAAACTTTTTGGTATTATTGCAATAAGACAAAATAAAAGTACTTAAAGAACCAACTAATATTCAATCATCCAAACAAAAATTTATATCCCCATTACCCAGTCACAAGAAAGTAAAGGCTCCACTTTTTCTCAAATTTTTAGTATTTTCTTCCAAGAAATTGAATCCCTAAGTCTAACCATAAGAGAGTGTTTGTTAAAGAGATATTTCCTTTTCATAAAACAAGCCATAAGTTATTTTGGGCTTGAAATTTTAACAAAAGCTTACAAAAGTTCTCCTCCATAATATTTAAAAGGTATGAAACCCAAGCTATTAGCAAACTTAGGCTTACATAATTTATTCCAAGAAGCCTAATGAATGCCTTTACCATTGCCAAACCATAGAATATATAAAGGCAACAAATATAACACACTTTGTAAGAAGGTAAGCTTTCCCTCAAATGAAAGAAAAGATTTTTCTCAACTTTAAAGTTTTTTGAAATTTTTTTGCAAAACCTCTTGAAAAAATAAGCTCTCATTCTTATTTTTGGAAAGTTGAATCCCAAGATACTTGATAAGAAATTCCTTAACTTTAAATCTCAAGCATTCCTCTAGCCAATGCCTTTAATACCAGTTATAATTTTGCCCACAAAAATATCACATTTGGATTTGTTCAAAGAAAGGCCAGAAAGTTATTCAAAATATAGTAAAATATGATGAATCTGAAACATATTATGCTTTATACGATTAAAAAATAAAATAAAATCATCCACATAAGACAAATGAGAAATAAATTCACCACCTTTAGAAGCATATGAGCAATTAGTATGAGATTCTAGGTGTTCGTCCAGTTAGCAAGACAAATAATCAGACGTGATAACAAAAAAATGGAAGATAGTGGATCCCATTATTTAAGTCCACTGCCTAATTTAAATTGACCATGACTCTAGCAATTTAAAATAATAGAATAATAATTATTGCTGAGCAACATATTGATAATTTTGTAAAATTTAGAAGAAAATCATATTTGTTTAAGCACAATTAAAATGAACTCCCAACTTTTGGTGTCACAAGTCTTTTTAATGTCAAGTTTTAGAATAACCTTACCTCCTCACTTATTTTTAACAGTATAATGAGAAAACACTTGAGTAATAAGAAAGCAATTGTAATTCAACGAACTGGAACAAAAGCAGATTGTTGTAAAGAAATAATAGAGGAAAATATTAGATTTAACCTTTTAACAATGATTTTACTCAAAAACTTGGACACATCCAAAGTTAGGCTAATAGAACTAAAGCTGTACTAAAAATATTTAAAGCTCTTTTTAGGAATTAAAGTAATAGCAACACACACAAAATGTTTGGATGGAATAACACCCTAAAAGAAACTTTAAATAACGTTAATCATAACATTTTTAATTATGTCCTAAGCATGTGATGTGTACAAAGCATGCTTAATTTCCATTATATTTTGTACATTTTTATGGATGAAATTGCACTTTAAAGAAATTTATTCATAAAAATACAAGTGATTGGACTTTAAATAAATGTATTCAATAAGTAGTAGAAGTGGATGGAAGTGGAGAAAAAATGGAGCAAAGAAAAGCTGACATGGAGCAGTTGGAACTCAAGGAATTAGCACCTAAGCGCCAACCATTGGGTGCCAAGGCTCTCCTACTAAGAGCCTTTGTGCCAACTACTTGCACGCCTATGCATCAAAGCATACCTGACCAGACCTAGGCACTAATCAACTGACACCAAGGCGACACCAACCGCTGAGCAATTTTTTGTAGTTCTTCTCCCACAACTTGGGGAGATAGAGATGTTATAGAAGATTCCTTGGAGTATGCTGAGTACTTCTGAACACTTGGGAAGTCCATTTAAAGTCTAGAGTCAGAGTCTTGCGGTACGAGAAAATATTTTGCATTTTATTGAGAGTTTAGTGAGGAATTTGAGGGATAATTGTAAAAAGGATATTCAACAAAGCAATAAGGATTGAGAGATCCTTTGGAGAGGAATTTATAATACTTTGTGAAGGGAAAAAGCTAAGTATTATGTACTTTTTGTATTGTAATTTTCTTTAAGCACAATTCTAGTTGGTTCTATTTATTTCAAAGAGGTTTTATGATAATTATTTCATGCTTTGTGAGTAGTTCTGGTTACCTTTCTCTTTGCGATGAATACGTAGGCTCTGTAATGATATTAGAATACTTTTAAAATTTGGTTTTACTATTTAATGTGTTGTTTTTGTTTTGCATTTCATTTACTTATCATCCTAGCCAAATGATTTGTTAAATCTAATGTGAACCCATAATGACTCGGGAGAGCTATGACATGAACAACTAGGAAGATCATGTTGAACTATAAGGTATGAAGCAAAAGTAAACTATAGGGAGATGACCTCAACTTTTTCTACAGTATACTTAGGGATTTAGGGTTTAAATATTATAATTTTGAAAATATACTTTATAAAATTTAATCACTTAATTTTCAACTCCCTGTCACTATTCACCAAATATAAATGCAAGTGCACATATCACTCAAGTAATATAGGACTTTCTTTAGTCCCGAGTATTGATTCCACAATGAAAGCTGTAAATATGATGGACTTAAGAAAGGCTCTAGTTGAATTTAAGAAGTTATAGCTAGGAAATTTATTTGATTTTCAGTAAGATAGGGAATTCTACTTAAATACTACTATTAACTTCTAATTTTACTATTTAGCTAAGTACACTAAGCTAAATTAAGTAGAAAGTTTAAACTAATTAGAGGTTCCCTCTCATTGTAATGAAACTAGTATCTAGTGCTGGTGTAAATCAACTAGAATTGATAAATAAACATGTGACAAATAGGAGCATATATTTTCTTTAATCTTTTTCAAGTTTATAAAGAAACTAGGTTAATTTGGGAATTGTTTCTGCCTGTCACCCTAAGAACCTCTTAATTATCCTTATCAAAATCGTCTCCTTTTCTATTTGCACTAACCTAGGGATTACTTTTTCTTTTCCCTAAAGATTAGTGTGGTTTTCACTAGTTGATTGAAGCCATAACTCTCCCGGATCTTATGGGTTCACAACGAATTTTAACACTACAAAAGGCCAACTGCAATGTAAATGAAGTTCAAATGCATAACCATAAAAGTCATTGAATTAACATGATTCTTATTTAATCTACTCTCTACACATGCTGCTATTTCATTACAAAGGAAGGAAACAAAGAAACTATGCAAATTTTGTGAAGAAAACTAGAAAGCACAACATATTATATTAAATCAAGGTCAAATACTATGAATTTCCTCAATACACAACAATGAAAATATAAGATACTTTTCTTCTTCCCGGAGAAATGAAGATGAACTCCTACCCAAAGTGTTATCCTCACAATCTTGCAGCAATTCCTTAAACCTCTCACAGATCTCAAAGTAAAATTAGAAAAGAAAAGGAAAATTTTCACTCTTTTCTTGGCTTTCCTTCACTTTTCTCTTCTTCCTTCACTTCCCTAATATCTTCTCTCCTTGAGTGATATGCTTTTCCTGAAGAAATGCATTCGTGTGAAAAACCATTAGAAAACTATCTTAGATAGTTCTGGCACCTAGGAGCCACCTCTGTCAGCTGGGCAAATGACATGCTCTCAATTTTATGAGGTCAAACACTTAGGCACCAAAAGCTAGCTCCATGACTCCAGAAGCTAGAGCTTAGGAGCCAATTCAGGTCCAAGCATCCTTTACTCCATTTGCTCTGCTTTGCTCTGTTTTTGCTCTAGCTAACTCCAATTACTTTACCTATTATACCTGTAGCAAAAATATGAAAATATCTTCCATTAAAGTGAAATATCATAAAAAATAACTATAAAATACTAGAGGAAAATTAGCCTATTAAAGAACATGTCAAAAATCCCCCAAACTTAAAGATTACTTGTCCTCAAGTAATACTATAATTTAAAATTTTAATAGTTGATTTGAGGTATTGTGTTTCTTTAGGGCTTCCTATAATTTTGCTTTAAAAATGTTATTGTGCAATCTAGCGGAAGTTTTAGTGAATAGGGTTAGAACTAAAGTATCATAATCTTTTGTATTCAACCTAGGAAACCTGATTTTCTATTTACGTAGAATCAAATTATAATTTGTCAAACATTGAGATTCCTAGAAAGTATTAAAGAAAAAATTTAAACCCCTCAATAAGTAAAGCTTTAACTAATACGAAAGAAAATCAAGCTTAAAGTTGAAATTAAGTTTTATGCATTAAGAAAATTCAAGTGAAATCAATTTTTCATTAGACATCCCCTCAAGCTTCAACTCAGTTTTAATTTTTTTAATTTTCCTTTTATTAATGTTTTTTTCCTTTTTCCTTCATGATCATTTTCAACCCTTCTCTTTTTTTATGAAGGGTTACTGTATCTGGATCATCCTACAAAGATTTCGAATTTCACTATGCTTCTCTTAAATTTAAAAGCTCATTACTTTCTTTCACCTGAAATTATTTAGTATTCATCTACAAATAGAATTTAATAGAGGCTAAATTCTTATAAAGTATAAATCTATGGATCTTAGTTTTTCAAAAATATAATTTATTGTTATCAATAGAAAATCATTTTCTTATCGTTTACTACTAAATATCTTAACTTTAAAACAATTCTATTTTTCTAAAATCTCAACTAAATTTTCTATAATACTGCTAAAATCAAAACTATAGTGCCCTAAAAGTAACATCAATAACCTCAGATCATTTTAAAATAATATTAATTCAAAAGGTAAATTTACTAAGGACACAAAGTTTAACTTTTAAAAATTTTTCTGCCCCCAACACCCCAAACTTATTGTTAAAAACATGTATAGAATTGAACTGCACAAAATTACAGGGCAAAAGAAAAACTAACATTTGTTAGAGAAAATGCAGGTAAAAATAGAAAATCAAACATGCATAAGTAAATATATATCCCAACTCAGCAGTTTTGACATGGAATTACTAAAATAAAACTAAAGCTAATCACATCATCCCAGCAAATGCAGTTAAATAAACAGTTCAGTACAAGCATCCAACATGAATAAAATACATCCAGAAGTAACTGAGAAAGCACAACTAAGTACATCTACTACAAACACAATGAAAATATCTCTCACTCCTCTCTCTCATCATTTTCATCATCATCCTCCATAAGTTTGCGCCACTTGAACATCTGATATTGTGGGTATGAAGGAAACTCTACTAAATTATCACCTCAAAGCAAATTATGCCTTTTAAAAACTTCTAACAAAGACACATGAAAACCAAATTCATATTTGTTGTGCCGCTTATTCTAGATATCTAAATTTTCAAGAAAACCTAGAGTTTCAGATATATGTTTCTGCATATGTGAGAAATCATCCTCTAACTTTATTAAATAATAAAAAATTCAATCCAAGGTAGCAGGAGGATAAACTGAAGCACTTGAAGTAGAGGACATAGAGGAAGAAGGAACATCGAGCCCCAGTTCCAAATGCTGCATGATTTACATATAATTTCACATTAGCCATAATAATAGGCTTCAGTGGTTGCAATAGTTCTTACCAGATCTCAAAACACATACCAGCCTGTTGACACATAGAGAAGGTAAGGGAGGGGTATCCTAATCCAGCCGTAGTACCTCCCTTAGAAGTACTAATGATAGTATTGTAAATCAGAGAGTCAATATCAATAGGCTTCAATTTTTAAATATACTAGTTCAAATCATTCTCCCCCTTTTTTATTTTACTGAGATTCGTGGATGGTAAAAGTCTAGATGAAATAAAATTGTACCACACATTTGACGTAGCATTAATCTTAAAAGAGGAAAAATTTACCTTATGCTTGCTCCTGATCCATGTCCCTCTACCGCCAGTCAAAAACATAATGATCTCATCCAACTGTGAATCAATAGGCTTAAATGATTAGAAGAAGTAATCAGTTATGTCACTCAAATGATAAAATGAGTTGATACGTGAGGTAGTGAAATCCATTCTCTTCTCTCTGACAAATACTGCATCATCAGAAGCTTCAGAGAGATTGGAGTAGAATTCTGTTACAATCAAAATAATTGCTATTGCAGTAGTGTAGCAGAATGTCTCCCAGTGATGACACATAATAAGGTTTTCCACTTCTCCTCTGGGGCTAATGAAACTTCACTCCGCTATTACTTTTTTTATTACTAGAAAATTGTAGTAGTGTTCTTGAGCTTTTCCACTAACAAAATTCTTCTTATTAAATACCTCTTTTCCTTTTCCTCCTTTAGTTTTAGGAGACATGGTAAATCTAAAGAAAATCTAATCAAAGAGGAAATCAACCTAATTATAAGTTTTAGAAGCTTTTAAATGTGATTTACTTTCTACAAACTCTTTCCATGGATTCTTTTGCATCTTCTCCATGATTTTCCGAAAATCCTGAAATCTCCATAATGCAAATGAAATCCCTAGTTAAATAAGAAAATCACTAGGTTTAAGAATGAGTTTTACTTGAAGAAGATGAAATCTAAAGGTTTCATGCCCTAGATCCAAGCAAAATGCCTCAAGAAAGAAGTCTTAGAATCACATATTCGGAGCTTTGCAAAATGTCGGGGAAGAAGAAGAAGGAAATCAAGAAAAAATTAAGCTTGCCTGGTCCAAGTTCATGAAATAATAAGGGCGGATGAAATGACGCTTAAGCTCTTGATTCGATGCCTAGGCACCAGTATACGGCTCCATGATGCCACTTTCGGCGCCAAGGCGCTGGTGCTAGTTTTAATAATATATTTTTTATTTTAATTTATATTATTTTAATTATATAAGTAATTAATTAAGAACCACCTTGCTAATGGTGAATATTTTTTAATTTGTATGCCCCAACATCAATTTGGTTAATTTAATTTAGTAATTTAATCTGCCTAAATTTTCATTTGCTCTAATACACTCACAAACACAATAATCAAAAGAGATAACTCTTTCTTCTTCTCATCACATCTCCTTTCCTTACTTCTAGTTGCTGATGGAATCACTTTTCATAGCTCAATTGGGTGCTCATAGATATTTTGATCAAATAAACCATTAACAAGATTGTCCTTGATACGATGTTTATGTGTTACAGACCTCAGGTACTACCTCGCCTCATAATATATGCACTACAAACGATAATAAGAATATTGAAAAAGTTATTCACATGTTCATTACCATCTAGTTTATGAAACCATTCAGATGACTACAAGGTTAGATAAAGGAAGTAATATAACATCGATGGACTTGTCCAGCGTTCGAACCCAACACGTCTCCAGCTAAATCCTCGAGTCCTGTTGAGAACTAAGTCATAGTGATTAGTTAGTCCAACTACCACTAGAGTACAGTGTAGAGCTTAGTCAACACGAGAAGAAAGGAATCATCACAGTCTTAACTAATAGAGTATAGGAAAATCAACTCCATTCTAAATACATCAATAGACACTACAGTCAAGCCAGTCAAAACACATCTACTAAAATTCACTAATCGATTAACAAACACCCATATAAAAAACTTGGGTTGCCTCCCAAGAAGTCCTTGGTTTAATGTTATTAGCCTGCTAAAACCAAGATTTTAGTTCAGTTGACCCAGCATTAAAAGTTCATTAATCACATGTCTCTTTTCACGTATATAGCGTTTAAGTCTCTGTCCTTTAACTTTAAAAATTATCTCACTTTTAGGGCCCTTAATATAAATTGCACCAATTGGATAATATTTAATTACAATAAATGACCACCACGGGGCTTAAGTTTTCCAAGAAATAATTTTAATCTTGTATTATATAATAAAACCTCTTGTTCAGGTTCAAAATCATTTCTTAAAATCATTCGATCATGCCAATTTTTTATCTTTTCTTTATAAATGTTCACATTTTCATAACATTCATTTCTAATTTCCTTGAGCTCATTTAACTGCAATAATCTTTTGTCGTCAGCATTTCAAATTATAATTAAACTATTTCACAACCCAATAAGCTTTATGTTCTAATTCTACTAGTAAAAGACAAGCCGTTCCAAATATGAGCTTATATGGTAACATTCCTATAGAAGTTTTGTAAGCAGTCCTATAGGCCTATAATGTGTTATCTAGTTTAGTCTGGGGATGATAAGCTGTGACAATCATATATTTAAGACCATATTTAGATACTAATGCTTTTATTTTCTTATTTTTAAAATGGCTTTCTCTATATGTAAAAATTACTCTCAGCATCCCAAATCTACTGAAAATAATTTTCTTAAGGAATTTTGCACCACTTTAAGCATCACAGTGAGATAAAGCTACTGCTTCAATCAATTTAGAAACTTAATCCACATGTACTAATATAAAAGTTTCCAAAATATGGTATAAATGGTCCTATAAAATCTAAATCCCATGCCTAAAAAATATCAATTTCTAAAGCAAAGTTTAAGGGCATTTCATCTCTATTAGGTATGTTGCCTACACACTGGCATCTATCACAAGTTTTTACGTAAATATTCACATCTCTAAATAGATAAGGCCTATAAAATTCTGATTCTAAAATCTTATATGAAGATATATTTACTCCAAAATGTCCCCCAAACAAAAAATCATGACATTTCTGAATTATTTCTTGGGTTTCATCTAAAGGTACACATCTTTGAATAACTTAATCCTTACATTTTTAATTTGAAATGTAAAATTTTGTATAGTCAATAAATTTTTTATCTTTGGTGGTATGTTAATCCGTTTGATATAACGTCACCGACTATAAAGTTCACTATTTTGGCATACCACAAAGCTTTCCAATCAGTAATACTGTATAGTTTTTTGTCAGGAATATATTCATTAATTTCATTCTCATCATTACATGAGTTTTCTTGTTCTAGCCAAACAAATGATCAGCTATTTGATTATCAAACCCCTTCCTATCCACTCCTTTAAAATGAAATTCCTACATTAGAAGGACCCACCTAATTAATCTTTGTTTAGCATCTTTCTTTGGCATATTATATCTAATAGCAGAATGATCAGTATGCACAATACATTTAGTTCCAACAAGATAGGATCTAAACTTATCAAATGCATATACTATTTCCAATAACTCCTTCTAAGTAGTATTATAATTAATCTGAGTTTTGTTTAAGGTTTTATTGGCATAATATAGAACTCTAATAAATCTTATCATATCTTTTCTCTAATACTACCCCAATAGCGTAATCACTCGCATCACACATGAACTAAAATGGTCCCCCCCAGTCAGGTGAGGCTATAATGGGAGTGGTGATTAGTTTTTCCTTTAAAAAATTTAAGGTATTTATGCATTCTTGATTAAAATCAAAGATCACATCTTTTTCTAAATGATGGCATAGAGGTTTGGCAATTTTTAAAAAATCTTTAATGTATCGCCTATAAAAACCATCATGACCTAAAAAACTTCTAACTCCTCTTAGAGTTGTAGGGGGAGGTAGTTTAACAATTACTTGTATCCTTGCTGGATCAACTTCCATGCCATTTTCCTATATTTTGTGTCTAAACACTATTCCTCCTGCGACCATAATTTGACCTTTTTCTCAATTTAGAATGAGGTTTGTCTCTTTATAGTGTACCCTAGCAAAATGATCTAAACATGAATAAAATGAGGTACAAAACACTGAAAAATCATCCATAAAAACTTTAATCCCTTTCTCAATTAAGTCATAGAAAATGAACATCATGCACCTTTGAAAAGTAGCACGTGTGTTACATAAACCTAAGAACATTCTCCTAGAAGCAAAAGTCCCATAGGGACACGTGGATGTAGTCTTTTCCTAATCCTCAGGAGCTATTAGAATTTGGTGATATCCAGAATATCCATCTAAGAAGCAAAAATATGGGTAACCAACTAATCTATCTAACATCTAGTACAGAAAGGGTAATGAAAAATGATCTTTCCTGGTGGCTAAATTCAAATTTCTATAATCAATACAAATTCCCACCCATAGACTTGTCTGGTAAGAATTAATTCATACCGTTCATTAGCAGCTGCAGTCACACCCACTTTCTTAGGGACATAATTGATTAGACTAACCGATGCACTATCAAAAATTGTATAAATAATACTAGCATCTAACTGCTTTAATATTTCTTTCTTAACAAATTCATTCATAATTGGATTCAATTTCCGTTGAGGATTTGCCCTATGTTTTTGATTGTCCTCCATCAAAATCATGTGCATACATATTTAAGGGTTGATTCCTTTAATATCAACTAATGTCCATCCGAAGGCTTTCTTGGAATTTCTTAGTATATCCATCAAATTTTATTCTCTTGATTCAATTAAGTATGAGGATATTATGGAAAATAATGTAGATGAGTTCCTTAAATAAGCATACTTTAAATGTGTAAGGAGTATCTTCATCTCAAGTTTAGGAGGTTCTTCAATAGATGGAATGAGAGGTTTATTATTTTCTATGGCATCCAAAATCTCAAACATTTGGTGAACAAAGTTTTAATCCTTAGTGATTTTTTTATTGGACTCATCTTTAGATTCAATTTCATTCTCATATTCTAACTCTTATTTTTCTAATATAACCTCACAATATTCTAAAAAATAGTTACTACTTAAACAATCAATTATCTCCATAAAAAACACTCATCTTCTCTTCCTTTAACTAGATATTTCATAGATTTTAATGCAATAAAATTAACTTTCTGGTCATTAACTCTCATGGTTAACTCACATTTTTGTACATCTATCATTGCTCATCAAGTAGCAATGAAAGGTCACCCCAAAATAATTGGAATTTCCTTATCTTCCTCCATATCTAATATAATGAAATCAATAGGAAAGATAAATTTATCCACTTTAACTAACACATCATCTATAATCCCTTTTGTATAAGTGATCAAACGATCAGCTAACTGAAGCGTTACAGTAGTGGGAGAAATCTGTCATAAGCCTAACCTTCTAAAATAGATAACGACATGAGGTTAATGCTTGCTCCTAAATCACATAAAGCTTTTCCACAGAATCTTTCTCCTATCGTGCATAAAATAGTAGAGTGATACACCTAAGTATATAGTCTTTATGCACACATTTTTATACTTATTTTTGGATTATTGTACTATAATGGAAAGTATTTATGTGCTTTTCTTATAGGTGCAATCAAATTGATGAAAAATGGTAAAAGAAGTGAAACAAATCAAGTTTGGAGCAAAAATAAAGACGGTGTCCAAAAGAACTATGGCGCCTAAGTGCCCAAAACTGACCCTTAAGTGCTAGTAAAACCAAGAAGGCCGCGCCTAAGCACCAAATACCTCGCGCTTACGCACCAGAAGTAATTACTTGATGATTCACTAAATTTGGATGAATTTTTGAAGAGGTTCTTGAAGCAACCCTTGGTGAAAATGTGGGAAATAGTTAATGGATATGAAAATACATTCAACTGGCTTTTGAAAGGAGGCAACTCTTGGAAGATTCATTGAATGTGGACACATTTGAAGAGACACCAAGTAACCTTTTAAAAAGCTATAAAAGAAGGACTTGGATTGAATTGAAGAGGGGACTCAACTAGAAGACCCTGTCCCCTCTAAACACTGCTAACACCTCTCTCTCTTAGATTAATTAAAATAATTTTAGACTTTGGTGGAGAGTATTTGAGATAAGTTTTTATCTTTGTGACTACTTTTGGTTTTAATTTAAACTTTTTATTTGTTTGCAAGATTTCTACTTTCAAACTTAAGTGTGATTGTGTTTTCTCCATGAATTCTGAGTAGTTTTGTTTATCTTTTTCCTTAAAATGATAAGTGATTAATTATTGGATGGAAGTTGTGTGAAGTATTGATCTTTATTGTTGGAATAAATTGTGATGATTTTAAACCTTGTACTTCATGTACTTCTTGATTTAGCCAATTAAGATGTTAATATTTTTTGTGAGAACATGTAAGATCCAAGATAATATTGTCTTAGTCAACTAATGGTAAGAGTCACAAGAGATTGTATGGATGAGAATGTAATTCATATGATTGATTGCAAATAAAAAGGGAAAGAAACTTTGAAGGGTCTAGAATTAGAGGACTTTAGAGTTACAGTCTAAAGCCCCTAATTGGTTTATAGTTTTAGATTTTGATATGTGATGTTAGCCCCTAGGAGGAGTGTGAAGACGAAACTCTAGAGTGAGGCTAGTATCTTCCCTACCTGACCTGTCTTCAAGAATATTCAAATTTTAAATTAGCCAATGTTCTTTAAAGCATCTCTAGTAAGGGTAAAGAATATTATTACTTCAATTTAGCACAATAATATTTGAATACATCCACAATAGAATTACTATACTTATTTCTGATTCATTATAAGGAAAAATATATATTTTTTTAATATTGCCTTCATCTTACAGATATCCTGTTAAGTTTAATTAGTTGTTCACTGTACTTTCAATTATTAAAAATTAAAAAATAATCAAAATTTTTATTCCAATTATAACATCTATAGTTTGAGTAATAGGATTTTGCAAAGTAAAATTTGTTATCTAATTTCTTCTGATTTTATTTGCATATTGTATTTTTTCCTTGTGGGTTCAATATTTGGGGCTTAATAAAAAAGTCTTATATTACTTGATAAAGATACATATACTTGTGTAGTATCCCATATTTAAATATAATAATTGTATTCTTATTTGCTTCAAAGTCAAAATTTTGCCTACCTGTTACTGGTGATCAAGTTTTTGGCTATCGTTGCAAAGTAAAAAATATAATTAAGGAAAAAATAAGATTATAACATCATACATCGTAGTATCATATAAAATTGGGATCAAGTTTTTGGCGCCATTATTAGAGAAAAATAAAAAAAATTTAAGAAATTTTTAGAAAGCAAATTTCTATCTTTAAAAAGTCTAATTTAAACTTTTAGATTTATTATAGGAATATTGTAGTGTTATTTTTATATAAAGCTCTTGTTTTTGTGATTTTTTTTTATGTTTTTTTGTAGTAATGTATGCATAGTTCAGGTTCTAAAGGACTAGTGCCCTACGATTATGAATTGGAAAGAAATATTAGAAAAATCAAAAAAATAAAAAATACAGAAAATATAAAAAATTTCAAGAAATGGCAAACCAAAATAATCAAAATGCTGAAATTAGTCAAAAGTTTATATCTTTAAGAGATTATACAAACATTACATTGGATGAACTTCATTATAGTATTTAAAAACCTATTATAGTGGCTATTTCATTTGAACTTAAACCTACTATAATCGAAATTGTATCGAATAATCAGTTTGAGGGAGCACCAACTGAAGATCCATATTTATATCTTGCCAGTTTTCTAGAATTGTTTGTTACATTTAAATATGATGGTGTATTAGATGATTCTATAAGAATTAGAATATTTCCTTTCACATTGAGGGATAAGGCCAATACATGGTTACATTTTTTAGCAGCTGAATCTATCAGAACTTGGGGTGTTTTAACACAGAAATTCCTTTCTAAGTATTTTTCACTATAAAAACTATGAAGTTTTGAAATGATATTAGATCTTTTTGTCAGTTTGAAGGGGAATTTAGTTATGAAGCATGGGAACAATTTAAATAACTATTGAGAAAGTGTTCACACAATGCTATACCAGATTGGTTAATAATTCAAACTTTTTACAATAGATTAGTTGGATCTCTTTGATATATTATCAAAGATGCTGTTGGTGGTTCATTAATGTTAAAACTATTTCATGATGCTTATGCTTTAATTGAAGATATGGCTACTAATAATTTCTAATGGCCTTCTGAGAGGATAAATCTTAAGAAAGTAGCTAATAATCATGAATCCGATGCTTTTGCAATGTTAGCAAATTAAGTTTCTATAATTTCAGGAAGTTAGACCAATTTAGAATGAACTTTTCTCAACCAATTACAATGATTGGAAAGAATTCATTATGCTAAAGGGTAGATTCTCAAGCATCATTAGCAATAAGCAAAATAACCCATATTCAAAATATTATAACCCAGGTTGGAAGAACCATCCTAACTTTAACTGGAATAATAATTTGAGTGGTAACAACCAAGTAAACCCATTAGAAAATTGGAACAACTAGGTAATAGTAATTATAGACCTACTTATCCTCCTGGTTTTAACAGTAATCCACAATTCACGGAGAAAAAGATGTCTACAGAAGAAGTGGTGCTATAAATTGGAAATCAGTTAAAAAGTTAAGGAGCTACAATTAGAAATATTGGGAATCAAGTAGGAAAAATAGTAAAT
>JXCR01008517.1:4046-19070 GCA_002079205.1 Phalaenopsis hybrid cultivar | reverse complement strand
TTTTGTTGTGCTATAAAACATGGCATTTTTTGCCCATTTCATTTTCCATGATGTCAATAAGCCAGTATTTTTTTAAATCAATATATTCAAATAGCTGAGCTAAAGAGATGATCATTCTTGTCTTTTCCACTTATTAACATCATAATTGACTAGTCCCCGCCGGAGATAATTTTGCCCATTCTACTTTGTCATACTATTTTGTCATATGAGCATTAGATTAAAAGAAAAACTTTCATATATGCTAATGTGGTCATGAATCATTAGTTTCTAATTATAGATAGTGTTGAAGTTTTTATCAGAGACCACTTTTTATTTAGCCTTAGTTAAGATTGAGAGTTAATCAAATTTCAATCAGCAAGATCATTGAATCGTGATCATAGTGAAATGAAGTGGATCACAAAGCAATGATGTTCAACCACATACAGGTAGATTCGGGTGAAAAAAAGTGACACATTATGTTGGTGCGAAGGGATTGGCGAAAAGCAATATCACAAGTTTGAAGCAAGCTCTTGTGAAATCCCGGCATGAAATCACGATCACAATATCAAAAAGAATTTGTACAAAATCTCGAGGTTGGTGAGGAAGAGCACGACAGAGAGCTTTAACACGAGAGAGCCAAAATGAGTCCCACGGAGTTCCACATGTAGGGATCTTTGCTGAGCAAAACAATAAGAGATTGTAAGAGAAATAAAGAATAACATAGAATCAAGGCTTGAATGCCATGTGAACAACTTGGAGACAAGAAATACACGTGAACAATTTGAATCTTACTCCATTGCTTCATCCTATAGAAAATGTACATATTTATAGTGTTAGATTATAAAAATTACCAACTATAGAAAATTATTAATGGACTGACACAAGGAAGAATGAAAAACACAAAATGCTACGGTGAACCTCAACTTTACAATTGATTTAGCCAGAGCACACAAATAGTTAAAGAGAAGTAGATATAAGCCAAGATAAGATTTTTCTTATAGAATTTTCAAAGAACCTTATCCATCAAACATTTTTCTATCAAGATCATTCATTTATGTCCATTAAATGAATTAATTTTAATAGATTCATCATGACATTAACCCTTAATAGAATGAGCTTCTTTTCATTCCACCCCAGTACTAGAAATCTTCCCTCCCTATACTTTCCCCTTTCTTCATAAATGGATCTCCTTTATTATGCCCAACCAGCTCTCTCTCCATCAATTTATTTTATGATAAATTCATTGCAGCATCCATAAGTATAAATTTACTTAGAAATCCCCAATGAAATTTTGCTTCCCATGGGGTTTTGTCCAAATTATTTGTGTAAGTGATAATAACCTGATACTCACCCGAATACTCTTTATCTTTGTATGCTGTCTTGCGCACAGTTCCAAATGACCTCATTGCCTATAATCCCTGCTTCCCATCGTATTCCTCTTTCCTTAAATGACACCCCATCATTATATTCATCAAAGCCTATGAACCCAAACACAATATTATAATTTTTATTTGCATAGCTTCTGCTGCTCTGTCCTCGTCACCTCATATCAAATTTATCTGAAAGCAATCTTCTATTTATCCTACTCACTTGTCTTAGGCCTTTACAACCTTCTCTGATATCCATGGCACCCACTCTAATACCAAGAATCGTAAGAACATCAATGAGAATTTCTTTGTGATGCCTTGACATCCATTCCCATTAAGAGCCAAACTCCCATGACCAACGCACAGCAAGTTTGCAAAATTTACCTTTAGGTAAAATTGGCCAAATATTGTGAACCTTCCCATGGCCCTTGGCATTGACATGCACCCCTATTTTTAGAAGTTTCTGTTTTCTTTAGGTTTCAAAGATCAGAGAGAGCAGATCAACAGACAAAATCATCAGTAATTAAAGAGATCAAAAGGTTGCACAGGGCGGTGTTGATGAAGGAGGATTGAGTGGCATAAAAAGGAGACATTGAAGAATATAATTCCAGCAACACTGATCTTTTGGAGCTAGAGTACATCTACGCTATCTCTAGGAAAAAAATGATTGTATGAGTATCATGCATCGAATATATGGTAGTCTAAAAAAAGACTTAAAAGTTTCGGCACACTAAAAGAAGATAAAACACACAAATTGGGTGACAGAGAACTAATGTGGAAGAACTAGCAAGGAAAAATGAAAAATAACAAATAAGTAAGCTAGAAAATGATTTTAAAGATTTGCACAAAACACAATTGCCACCACGTGTAGTACTCAGTAGAAGTAAAAGGAGAAAGAGGACTCTTTAAGGCAAACCAATAAAGTTAGGATAAGCTTAATCATGTTGATATAAAGTATTGTGTTCACATAAGCAGGGTGGCACGATTATCATCTACCTGGTAATAGAAAAGTACAGATGCTGGAGATTAGCGCAAAGTAATTGCATTGATATTTCACTGAGAATAAACTAAGTTGTTTGGATCCTAAGATCGCATGGACTAGTTTAATCCTTTAAAGGCTGCCATATGATAATGGCGACGGAGATATTTATTGTCTGACTCTAATACCCAGAGATGCAACCATCATCATGAAATTTACAAAAGTATTATGTCAAAAGGCAGTCCTTTTCGTCAAATTACACATGAAACCAAAGTACAAAATAATAATAATAATAAAATTACAAAAGCTAAATTGATTCCAATAACCTAGAAATCCATGGCAAAGTTGGTCACTGCACTCGTTGCTTACGATTGGCTAAAAAGATAATCAGAGAAATGAACTCAAAGATATAGATTGAAATTCAAGAAGAAATAAAATGAACGTTCGCTTTTGCTCTAGCCAAGCTTCCGTCTAGCTCTAAAACAACAGATCGCGTGCTTGAAGTCACTAGAACCAGAAGAAGAATCGTTTAAACGAACAAAATATTTACCAGAGATTCCTTCATTGCTAAACCTAACAAAGTAAGTAAAGTTGCACAATTATTCTCCTTCATAAAGCATTCCTAAATCCCAAAAAGAAAAGTAATAAGAAATTATATAAAGAGAGAAGAGCGGAGTTGAGGAAAAAAATTGCGCACCTTTCGGCTCTTCCACGCTTGAAATTCAGCCACCGAGATTGGCCTGCGCTTCTCCTCCCTGACATCTCCTTCTTTGCCTTCCTCTCCCATTACATCGTCGATAGCAGCGAATCGCTCGGGGTACTGATATGAAATATCGCCGACTCACACTAATTAAAGCGCACGTGCGAAGCCCTCACCAAATTTTGGAAAATTTTACTTGAGAGTTTTTGGAAGAAATAATCATACAAAAATATATTAAAAAAATTATACTGATTATTATATTTTTTTCTTTTATTTTGACAAGTCAAATTATAACTTTATGATAGTCACCGCATATAGTATCTTTTTGAGACAGCAGCCGCACCAACGCATCTTAGCACCGTTGTTTAAGGTATTTGAATAAAGCGATTGCAGAATATTTCGTTAAACGTGACGCATGCTTTTTTTATAATCCCACCAACGGTTAAGACCCATGGTCCATATTTCTTCAAAAAGGATATTACTATGTTTACCCCTCCCTCCTCCTGCCCTCATTGCGTTGTGCCCTATCAAATGAAGCTCAAAGTTCTTCTCTGTCTTAATTTGCGAGCTCTTTTCTCCGACTATGTTCGCATTTACACATTCATATATTCGATCATCACTATTCTTATATGGCAGTTCCAATCAATCTTGAGGTATATTCAATCTTTGAACTCCCCTCTTTACTTTGATTGATTTTGGGTTGGTTTCTATGATTTTTTGATATGATGTGCATATGTGGTTTTCCATTGTTAGATTTTTCATGGTTTGGTTTTTGCATTTTTGCCAATGATGGTTTGAAGCTCTTTGTCTTAAAATTTTTCATGCATCCTTCATTGGTTCGGAGCTCTCTATGGACATTCATATGTGGCTTTCTATGATGTCTTATCTGCTTTGTGTTTCTCTGTATTTGTATGAATTTGGTGCTCTTTATAGATGTTGGTTTCTTCATTGAGAGAAGTAATGCTTATGTGGTTTGTATTGTTGGTTTTCTAGGGTCAGTGTTCTCTTTTGGGAGTGTGGAGAAGTGAAATAATAGTGGTTTATGATTTTTTTGTTCTCGCCTAACGTTTGTTTATTTTTTGGGAGAATTTATACATTATGTGGTTGCTATTGTTTTTATTATGGTTGGTGTTCTCTTTCAGGATTGTGGGGAAGTGAAATAATGTTGGTTTCTAGATTAGTTGTTCTTTGTTTGCAATGCAATGGTGTTGGGTTGTGGTGCCATTGTAGTGGCGCGATTTTTGGCATAGAGCACTGAATTTCACATCTTCATGTTATGGTGCTTTAGGTGCGTGGTTTGATGTTGTTAGTGTGACTTAGGGTTGCATCCTACGATGTTTAGTTTTAATGGATGACAAAATTGCTAAATTATTTTATTTAGTTGTTGATGTCTTTGTGTGGTATTAATCAATGCATATGCTAATTCAGTTCAAATAAGTTTAACGAGTAATCAACAAGTATGCTACATCATTTTATTTTATTGTGTTTATGCATTGCAAGTTATTTTTATTTTGTTGTCATTAAAATTAATTTTTCAAATGGGTAATACAATATTGAATGGTATATCTGCAATGTGGGAAAGATATATAAAGATGATATCTCGTGACATATGTTTAAAAGAAGTTGAGTTGGGTGATAGGCCCATGACAATTTTCAATAAAAATGGGAGGTAGAACATCATTAATAATTTTAAGGAAAAGACTGGACATGAGTATGATGGGATGCACCTAAATAATAAGTGAAATCATTTATTGAAAATTATAGAAAGAATTAAAGTTGAGAGATAGTGGTCTTGGTCGAGATCACAGAAAGCATACTATTGTTGTATCAAAACAATGATGGAAAGAAATATTAGAGGTGAAATTACGTTTTTAAGTAAGACGGGCGTATTATACTAAGCAAAGCTATAAATTAATATTTCTTATTTTGTTGCCACTTATAGTTTAGGCCAAACATAAAAAAAAAAAAATTAAAATTTGACGGCATTGATCCAGAGTTTAAAGAGAAGTTGGATTAAATGTTTAGAGAGGATGTTATGAAAATATTTCTCTATATTTGTATGTCATTAAGTTGTTGGAAGATCCAATAAAGAGAGTTTTTCATGTGTTTAGAGCCTCAGCGTAGGCTATATAACATAATCGTAATGGTTGAATGTAATATTTATTTATGCCATCACTACATTGAACTAATTTTATATATTCTCTACATTTACTCATTGTTATGTTTGTTGTGAGATATGTTTATTTGATGTATTTTCATCATTTAATTGATAATGAATTATTATTTTTAGATAAATCATGAATAGTTGTGAAATTTTCATCTAAAAAGAAAAATCACAACATTAATATGCCTGATATATGAGTACTATAACTCATTTATTGTGTGTACACTTGCATGACCTCATCATACATAGGAAACAAATGGATTGAAAGTTAACTATGGGTCATCTAATTATATTTCACAACATGTTCAGTATGCCCCAAGAATTTTTCTTAGATATTTTGGAGGAGTAACATAAAAATCACAGTCTTCACAGATCCTCTAGAAAGACTTTTAGGAGAGGTGTTAGTGATAACCTTATACAATCTATCATAGAATGAGTCAATACAGGTCAGTCATAGAGCGATTGTAGCATTCATCAAAAATTATTAGTAGGTATTTCTCGATTAACTTGGACACTTTGGTTAGTTTGTTTTCCAAAAGTAGTACACTTGTACATTTCAAAGCACGCCTATAAATTTTTTGAATGATTCTAGAAACATGTCATATTTTAAGATAGATGTAGCTCACTTACACAAAATATTATGGATGCATGTGACTTTAACGTGTGTTTCACCTTTATAATGACTGAATGAGAAGAAAGTGTATATGATAGTTTGATTTTATATTTTGTTGTGTGAAATAGCCATTATAATACATGACAATTTGATTTTATATTTTGTTGTGCAAAATAACCATTATAATTTTCCTATGTTTTTCGAGTTTAGAGAACCTAAACAAAAAAAATTCATTGCTTTTAAGCTAATGTGTGATGATATTTCTTCATATGAAGTAAAATATTATGTGGTTAATGTTGGATATCCTCTACAACATGGGTTTTTTCAGCTATGTCCAAGCACGAGATATTACCTCCAAGATTTTGAGTGAGAAAATGAAGCTATTTGAGGAAGAAAAATTTTTTTTATCAAGTTACACAGTTCTGTATGTGGTGTCATTAAGCGAATATTTAGGGTGTGAGAAAAAATGGTGATTCTTTGAGACAAGCACGCATATCCACTGAGAAAACAAGGTGTGATTGTGACTGCAACAATAGCTCTCCTTAATTATATTCATCAACGTCCTACAACATCTAACAATGATGTTGATGTTGTTAGTGAATATTAGTTGGCAGTTCCTCTAGAAGCATATGAGTGCCGCTTGGGAGAGTCCATATTACAAAATAATTCTTATCGAGGTGACATTAGTATGAAGGATGGAGAGGGTGATGATGATATGATTATGTTGCGAGAGCCGCTCAACCATGCAATAGTTAATGTGTGAAGCTTATATGTTATGATTTTTTTTTCATTATATTAGTATGTATTTTATCCCACTTGGATGGCCTCCTAGGCAACCATGAGTGTAATATATGTTTTTTTTTTATGTTCTTTTGTATTTGAAGATCTAGAATGACTTATTTGAACTTAAGGTTTCTTTTAGATGATTTTTATATTACTGCGAATTTTGACATATATGAGATCGATATCAAAGCAACCAATATTTCTTTCATTTTCAGTCATATGATTGTTTGGGTTCTTCTAGTGGACCTTGGTGCTGATATGCTTATGCGACTCATAAAAGCACGATATTACGTGGATTAAAGGAAACAATATTCCCCTTTCTTTAAGGTCTTTCTCTTCTTATAATGACAAATGATTCATGTGTTTATCTTTGCTCCGAGTTCTTTTGATTTTATAAATCTTTATCTATATATGTTTATTATTCTTATTAATTAATTTTTCATATAACGCTATCGTTGTACTGTTAAGGTAAACTAATTTTATGTTTGTGATTTTCAACTTTCAGTAAAAATGAGCTCGATGACATCTAAAGCTGCTAGAGCCTAGTATTGCAACCATGGATTACAGTGTTTTCAACTTATGTCATGAAGAGAAAATAACAATGTAAGAAAAACTTACAGGTGTCCAAAGAATATATGAACAAAGAACTATTACTTTTTAGGTGAGCAGATCAATTTGATAATTGTACTTTAGATAGTTATCAAGCGTGGAAAGTATTTTTGGAGATGAAGTTATCAAATAGGAATGTTCTTCTACACTTCAAATTAATATTTTGATAATATTAATTTTTATTTTAATTATTTTGTTAGTCACTAATGAGTAAAATGTCACTTCTAGATGAAATATTTGAATTATGAACTTTTGAAGATATTGAAATTATGTTTTAATGTATGAGTTATTAACAATGAATGATTATCCTACAAACAACACAATAATACTAAAAAAAATCATTTAGTAAACAACAACTGCATAATTGAACGATACAAACATAAACAACTTCCCCACAACAACTTCCTTGAATATCTACCGAGCAGTAGCTTTTTCATATAGTTGCAGTTGCCACAAGCAAACCCTTGGCAAGGTCATATTGCAAAACACGACTTCCTATTATAAACTATGAAAAAATAGGCTGAACATAATTTTGGCCAAACACCACAATATGGTGCAATAACACCACTGCCCCTAAATGAACCCTTAATAAGAGTCATATAACAATTATTGGGACAAATATCTTCATTTTTTTTTTTCACGAAGAAATATATTTGAATCTTTTTTGCCAAATTATTATTGAGGGCACTTACATACATAATCTAATTCATATGTATTTACATATTTAACACTAAAACTGCATTAGTTCAGTCATTTGATGCTCTGGAAAAATTAATAACTCTCTAAGCACATGTCTATGTATGCTACCTACAAGAAACAAAATGTAATAAATAGATTGCCACAACAAATGAAAGAAGATAGAGGATTTATCTTTGTATTTTTCTACTTTTCATCATCTCTAAAATTTCTTTATAACGTTAGAGTTGCATCCCACTAGAACCACCTAAACATACAACTTCATCTCAGTCAACCTTTCTCTAGGTTTTCTTTTGTCGTCTTAAATCCCGTTCAAATCAGAACCAACGCCATATTTTAGGAGAGTGATACCAAACCATTCAAAATAGGTGCTCGCACCATTCATCCTCAATTTAAGTTCGTCATAAACAACATCAAAACTATCATCAACACCCAATTTACTCTAGAAAAGCACCCCACTTGAAAATCTAAAATCCTTAAATTATTCATTATAAACATCGTAGATGGTTATCTTGATGGATCGACACTTAAATTCCTTCCTCACCTTCTTCTTGATGGATTCATCCAACAAAATCCAAATTATCATCATTCGTTCCTCATCAACCAAAACATAACCACAATGTTGTACTCCACAATTTCCCTATCACTACTACCACACGTATTCAATATTGACTCAAGGAAAAGTATTTGGACAACCATCGAGCATCAGATCCAACTACCAATTGATCCTTTATAATGTCGCTTAAAAATGATCTTCAATACATATCCATGAAGGATCTTACCATGACTCAATATTTGTATAAAATTAAGTCTAGGGTTGATGCTATCGCTGTTGTCAGAACCAAGTCTAAGATCAAGGACATCATCTGGTGTAGTGGGTGTTTGGTAGTAGGAAGGATTTAACATTAGTAGGATTTAGTAAATATAGATTTATTAAATCCACCCCTTTTTTTGGATTCATTAAATCCTGATTTAACATGAATTGAGGGTAAAATTTAGACCTTAAATCAGAAATTTCATAAATCCATAAAACTTCTGCTTTTTTATGTTTGGCTAGATTTAGTAAGTCCCATGACTAAATCCAGATAATAGAGTGCTACGAAACAACCCCTTCCCTAAATAAGTTACTACCATCTTATAAGGTTTTCAAAACCAATACCTGAATAAATATCCAATTAATACCTCTAGATGACCTCTACTTGCTTCTATGCAGCACAAAAACAGATATCACTGTGGATGCTTAGCGTGAACTACAAATGATCACTAGTTTAGTCCTCATACCGCCTTACCGTCCATCAATAGTCTACCTTGAGGTCCTCGACACAACAATAACCATAAGTTCACTCTGACAAACACAAGCAACAAAACATTCCCTTATTTTAGAAGTTTTGACACTCGCAACCACACTCTTATTGTATGTCAAATCTACGAAAACACATGCCATTCAACAACCAAATGTGACATAGGTCCAATTTTGTCATATCAAACAACAAATTAGCAGGTGTTCATGGCAAACAACACCTCTACACAAAAATGACTTCTAGACAGAGGTGCAAGCTCTCATTTTGCGTCAGTTCAAAATCAACTACATAAATTTTCCAATACATATCTCCATTATTTTTTTCATGGACAAATATATTTGAAAATTTTTTCTCACCAAATTATTTTTGTAGCAATTATATGCACACCATCCAATTCATATGTATATACACTTCTAACACCGAAACTTTACTTTTTACATCTATACTACCCAAATATTTTATATCAGATCAAAAGTACCATCATTTTAACTCTTAAGAAGTGATATTGTGGGTGGTATTTGGGAGTTTTGTTCCAAGTTTTTATTGTAGAAGTATTGAGATGATATTGTGGGTTTTGCGAGAAGATATTATTGGGGTGGTATGGGGGTGATATTGAAGTGATATTGAGGTGATATTGTGGGTTTGGGGAGAAGATATTATTGGGGTGGTATTGAGTTGATATTTAAATGATATTTATGTAGCATTGAAGTGATGTTGAGGTTTTGTGTCAAGATATTATTGGGGCTTTTGTGTCAAGATATTATTGAGGTTGTATTTAGATAGTATTGGGGTGATATTAGGCTGGTAATTGGGTGATATTGTGGGTTTTGGGAGAAAATATTATTAACTTGGTATTGGAGCGGTATTGATATACTATTGGAGGTTTTGGGCCAATATATTGTTGGGGTGGCATCGAAGCGATACTTGTGTTTTAGGAGAATATATTATTAGGGTGGTCTTACTATAGTTTTGGGTTGATATTGGCGTGCAATTGGTTTGTTCCTGGGGTGGAGATGATTTAGAGTTTTTAAACACAAATGCACTAACTATCATGTTGTTAACATTTACAATTTAAAGAAAGTGGTGTTGTGGTATTGTATTGAAATTGTTATGAAAAATAAATTAAAGCTTGTAATATCAACATAAAATTGATTTAAATTACAAAAGACCAAGAACAAAAAACAAAGCAGTGTACATTTTGAGATGTTGCGTATTAAATGCAGTTACAAGTCACAAGAGGTTACGAGAGGACTATCTCTCTATCGTCAGATCATTCTGCGCAGCTCAGAGAAGTGACTTCTCTCAATGGAGATGATTTACAGCGAGCTTGATGTCATTCCTGAAGATGAGCTTCACCTTACGACCATGAATGAGAATGCTAACAATTTTCATGCTAGCAAGCTGTAATGTGGAGCAGCAGCATAGACCGAAGAAATTGGCATTGATAGCATCCCCCAAATCTGGGATGTAGTGTCTCATAAAGACTACAGAGGAGAAGGCAAGTAGTCGTGCTTTGGAAAAGAAGTTGTTGCCCTCGAGGAGAGTCTAAAGATGCGGTCTTAGATCTAGCGAAGGAGACAACTAGGAAGATAAGATATGAACTGGAGGACTCCCATTTATGGGCTGAGCAGCTTGACGAAGCTATCTGAGTTTTGAGGGAGTAAAATGCTGAGCGTGGGGAGACTCGTCTGTCTTCTTCCGCCGATGTTTTGGCTCACTTTACCCAATATCAACAGTAACTCGGCATTCTTACTTGCGAGTATAAGAAGCGAGAAAAATTCTGCCTCAAATCTCGTTAAGTTCAATCATCTAATGATGAGGATTAAGGAATCAAAGAATTTCTTCATCCTTCTAACTAATGATGAGACTTCACTAGTATGCTCTAGTGGAAGCGAGGAGGGCAGTAAGACAAATTTTTGATTTTGCCTTCTGTGCTTTTATTTTCTTTCTTTTTGGCTTTAAAGAGCTGACTTGTATGTTTTCTGGCTTAATGTCTTGGATAGGCCTCTCCTTTTTCCCAACACATTGTCTTTATTAGGGTAACCTTGTCTGTCTTCTTTAGAAATTGCTTTTCTTTCTACTCAATGCGAATCTTATCAAGGAATGAAAGTATGAGTTATGGGGCTTGCCACTTACAAAGGATTGCTTTCAATTCAGTATAGATCTTGTTGCAAAGTGGAGTGGTCCGAGTTCTAGGACTTTACTTCATGTCGAAGCTAAGAGACTTGTCATAATGCTTAACATTTGATTCAGATAACCGTTTTCCATGAACTTGAAACCAGTTTTCAATCGTCCAATTAGCTATTTGTAAAAATTGGCGGTCAAGGTATATCAAAAAAGATGGTTTTAGGGTTGTCTAGCAACTTTAAGCTTGACAGTTGGTTCTTTGATTTATACAAAAAATACTTGCTTATAATGAATTAATTAATGATGCGTGCTAGAACATTCGCGGCGGTAGAGTAATAGATTATCGTCTTAGCGTGTATGAGAATTCATCACACACTCAGATGAAAGTGAAACAAACAGTGATGACACCAGAAATTCTTACGTGAAAAACCCGTAAAGTGAAAAAACTACGGGGCCTGACCCAGTTATAAAAATCCACTATATGTTGAAGATTATAACGAGCCCTTGTCCCACAAACGGGAAATGATTACTAGATTTTCAGATTACAGCGTTGTCTGACGGTGTCCGGTCAATGGTGGTCGGCAATGATCGACGGTGGATGACGGTCAGTGATGATCGACTGTGGTCGATGGTGGTCGGCGGTGCTCGACGGAGGTCGGCGGTGATTGCCGATGATCGGTGGTGGTCGAAGGATGTTAGCGGTGGTTGACGATAGTCGATGACGGTCGGCGGTGGTCAACGGAGGTCAGCTGTGATCGGCGGTAATCGATGGTGGTCGACAGAGGTTGGCGGTGGTCGCCGACGATCAGTGGTGGTCGACGATGACAAAAATGATGTTGGACTTGAGTTTTTTCTTAAAGCCTAAAGTTCTCTCTCAAGCCTCTCTCCCTCTCATGTGAAGGACAGAGCTCTATTTATAATGTTTGGGGTGTAATTAATGCAGAAATATGAATTATTTTGATCTGACGGTCCGGAGAGCTTTTTTCGATCATATGATGTTTGATGGATATTTGAGTGCCTTAACGATGTCAAAATTGAACAATCTTGTGCTCGCTGGATTTGCCTTGTCAAGATGCTCGAATCGACTATGAATTCGTTAGATTCGACATCCGTTTGACCTTTCAAATACCTCTGGAAGTCCTCCAAGAGTGGTTTAATGATTTGATATTGGCTTGATTTGACTTGGATTTGACCGACTTTCATATCATTAGGTCTGTTTCATCGAGTCCATCAATTTGACTATAAGTTTGCTGAAATCGGAGCTCTGGACGACTCTTAATAGAAGTTTAAAAGTTTCTTGTTCAAAAAATTGCCTTGAGATTCGTGTCGGATGATGAAAATTTGTTAGTGGCATATCAGTTGCTCCCTTATTTTTAGGCGAAATCTTTTTTTTTTCGTCTGAAAATATTAAAATCCATAGACTTTTCATGGAAGACAAAATATTTAGATATATACTTTATTGCTATCAGTATGTAAATAAGAATAATATTTATCCTTACTATACTAATAAGTTGAGCCTAGTTCAGTTGGTGAGTGCTTTTGCCATTTGCAGACGGTGAGGGTTCAAATCCCACCTTAAAGAAAGAAATTTTTTTTTACCAGGGTCTGTAAGCCAGGCCGAATCCGAGAACCGAAAGCTTGAATCCGGATCGTCTGAGATTCGGCGGGCCTAACTCGAGACCTGGGAACTCGACGGGCCAAACCCACGACCCGGGAGCTTGAATCTGAACCGTCCGATACTCGAGATCTGGGAACTAGACCGGCAGAACCTGAAGCGCGAGCTGGGTATCCGAAGGTATAAACTGAATTTAATTAATTAATTAATTAATTAGAATATGGAGAGCTGAAGCAGTTCTTAAGCGGGCCATGGAGCTGAAGTAGCGAAACAACTCTTAATTAATTAAGAAAATCCAAAGCTCTAAAGCGGGCTATGGAAGCTGAAGATGTATATTAATCCAAAATAAACATTTAAATGTGTATTTTTCAAATCACAGAATGTGAAGAGTTTTTTATTAATTTATTTTAATTATTTGCTATATTAATTTTAATTAATTTCAGCCATAAAGATAGAATTTGAAAGGCTAAAAAATTGAAAAAATATGAAATGTAATTTTTTTATTTATTATTTTTTAATAATGTGCATTTAATGATTAAATTCTTTTTGGAGCCTATAAATAGAGACATTGGATGAGGAGAAAAATCACAATTGTGGAGAAGAAGAAAGTTACCTACGTTGCGGAGAATAGTTGCGGCAGAGTGAAGAATTGCAGCGAAACAAATAGTTACGGTGAGACGGAGAGTTGCAGCGAAACGAAGAGTTGTGGAGAAAAGTTGTGGAGAAGAGTTGCGGCGAGGCGGAGCGTTGCGACGAAGCAAAGAGTTGCGACAAAACGTTGGGACAAAGTGTTGCGGTGTAGAGTTTGCGATGACGCGTAGTGACGAAGCAACGTTGTATAGCGTCGTGGCAAAGCGTTGCGGTGAAACGTCGCTGCAAAACGTTAATGAAATGACGACGGCTGGAGAACCTCGTTCTGCTGAGAATTTGAGGAAAAGTTAGTACTCAGAGGATGCAGTGTCAACTGTGACGGAGAACGAATTGATCTTTTTTTGAAAGAAAAATTTCTTCCTGAATGATATGATAGTGAAGCTACCAACTTCAACTGATCGAACTTATTCTTCACCTCTGGGTATGTTACTATTTATGAGGCTGCCTTGAAAGTTGCCCACGATTTCCTCCAGCACTGAAGTTTATTGAAATTATGAAGGCGTTACGAGTTTGCGTTGCTCAGTTATCTTGTCGAGTGGTGACGGTCATTATTGGGTTGATAGTTTTCTTTAGAAGTCACGGGTTAAAGTTAAAACCGACAATTTTGGCACGACTGTGTGAGCTTTTTACTGACATGTATGATCATGTGTTGTTTAAGTATAAAGCGTTGGATTTCCGTCTAAAGGAACCGATAAGACAATGGTTCGTAAAATTTTTCTTTGCAAAAAATGATTGGAGGCTCCACGAGAGGCGAGGAAGGTTTCAATAATTGTTTGTCTCTCTTCAGACTATCGAAGAGAGAATATTGCAGATGCTGGATTTTGTGACATGAAAAAACTATTGTTTGAGATGTAGTATATTTACGAATTTGTGAGCGAGAAATCATTGTTTAAGGTCAAACATTTTTTCCACCCCAAACGGTCAACAACTGTAGCGCTAAAGAAATCTAAGAAGAGACCTTCCGAGCCAGCCTTCGCAAAATTCTTAAAGAGGCTCTCAACGAGCAGGGAATGTGAAGTACTGTCTCAGAAACAGAAGAAAGTTGAAACATCACAGGAGCTTTTGCCAAACCCTTCAACTATTCACGTTCCTGAAAATATCTTGTCTCATGAATGTACTGGACTCCTAGAAGCCAAGAGTTTTATAAGTTTCTTTCATTTTATGCTACTATATAATTATTTCATCTCTCTAACCCATATTTCTTTTCTTCTAGGTGGATAAGATGGTGGAAAACCAGCAGGGGCCAAGACTTGCATTTAGAAACTGAAATTCCGAGTTCGTTAAGATTAAATATTTTGAAGACGAGTACAAGTGTCAGTATGAATCTGGGGTTGAAAAAATTACATCTCTGGAATCACAGTTGATAGAGTGTAGGACGGAACTTTCAACAATAGCAACCTCCCTCTCGTTGTAACTTCATGATTTGGAGAAAACTCGGGA
>JXCR01008509.1:0-16967 GCA_002079205.1 Phalaenopsis hybrid cultivar | reverse complement strand
GGGGCTGATTTGTAATGGTGGACAGAAGCTTGATTGTGGTATGTATGTATGATTTTTTTCAGATATCTTTTTTTTTTCCCTCAAGTCTAGGTTGCTTTGATTTCGTTTTTGTTTGAAAAATTGGTAAAAGATTCCTTTTTTGCTCATAATGCTCATTATTTGTTCAAATATATATATATATATATATATATATATATATATAGATATTAGAGATTAGTATATAAAATAAGCAAAGAGTAGAATAGGAAAGAAATATAAAAGGAAGAGGAATAGAATAGACAAGGAACCAAAAGGAAAGGGAATAGGCGGGCGGTAATTTCCGCCCCATGGCTTGGGCGGCCGGTCAGGTTCCCTGCCAAAGCCCCGCGTCAGTTTCCTAGGATTAGGGGAGCTTCGACTTTATTCGTCAAAGCTTCTGGAGTTTCATAGTATGGTGTCAGGTTTGCGACATTAAACATAGCGGAAGCCTTGTAGTTTAACGACAGATCGATCTTATAGGTATTGTCATTCAGCTTCCGAAATAATATGAAAGGTTCATCCGCTCTAGGCTTGAGTTTCCCGAAAGCTCCTATTGGAAATCGCTCCTTCAGCCAAATCCAGACGAAGTTTCCTTGAAACGTCAACTTCTTCCTGGACTTATTCCCCGCGCTTGATATTTGTTGTTCTGCTTAGTAATGTCCTTTTCAACCTCGTGAAGTTTCTAAATCTTATGAACCAGTTCTTCAACATACTCAATGATCTCTGATGTCAGCAGGACTGATACCAACTCAACTGGCAGAAGCGGGCTATGCCTGTACACAGTCTCGAACAGAGTGTGTCTAATATTCTGAATCACAGATCAGTTGTATGCTAACTCAGTTTAAGCTACAATTAAGTCCCACTATTTAATATTCTTTCCCACAAAGCACCTCATAAGGTTTCTTAGGCTTCTGTTTACTACCTATGTCTGAACGTCCGTTTGTGGATGATCTGTTGAACTGAATTGGAGCTTGGCGCCTAGCTTCCCCCACCAAATCCTCCAGAAGTGGATCAGAAATTTGCCGTCTCTATCGGAGGTGATGGTCCTGGAAATCTCATGCAAGCACACGATATCTCTGAAATATAAATCAGCGATAAGAGATGCGTCCAATATCCTTTGACAGGGTACAAAATGCGTCATCTTCGAGTATCAGTCCACCAAAATCATCACCAAACCCTTGTTCCTCTGTGTCCTCAGAAGAACCATCACGAAGTCCATGTTAACATCCACCAACGGTGCCGCTGATACTGGTAATTGAGTGTACAACCCAACATTCTACCCTCCTGTCTTTGTCATATGACAAATCCTGCACTGTTTAACGTGTTGCTCCAAAACTCTCGTCAATTGGGGCCAACAAAAATGCTCTATCACGAGGGCGAGAATTTCGTCCCTACCAAAATGTCCTATCAATCCTCCACCATGACTCTCCTAAATAATGGCCTCTCTCAGTGCGCATCTAAGAATGCACAACTTACTCTGGTAGAACAAGTAGCCCTCTGCTTGATAGTACTGCTCGGTCTACTTCTGTTGACGTTGCTCCTAGATTTCTTTGAACTCCTTATCTGTCTTGTATAAGTCATTTACTACCTTAAAACCCACAACTCGAGTCTACATCAACATGATCAGTAGGTGACAATGGATCAGTGCCTCTGCTACACAGTTCCGGCTTCCCACCTATTGCTCAAGCACGAACTGGATGATGCTAAAAACTCAACCCAGATGGTGTGTCGGCCCTTCAGCTTGCTTTGAGTGTTGAAGAATTTTAAGGCTTCGTGAACCGTAAACAGTGTGAACTTGCTCGTCATTAGGTAATGACTCCAGTGCTACAAAACACTTACAATAGCATAAAATTTCTTGTTGTATGTTGAGTACATCCTTCTGAAATCATTCAGCTTCTCACTAAAAAAGGAGATAGGGTGACCCCGCTAGCTCAACACTGCCTCTATCCCCATGCTAGATGCATCACACTACCTTAAACAGTTGGTTAAAATCTTGTAATGCTAGAACGGGTGCGCTGAAGTTTAATAAAATATAATGGGGATTAGTAAATAAAATAAAAAGTGAGTAGAACAGGAAAGAAATAGAAAATAAAGGGAAATAGAATAGGTAAGGAATCAAAAGGGTAGGGAAAGGAATCATGTGGGAAGGAAAACGGGTGGGGTGGGGTTTCCATCCCATGGCTTGGGCAGCCGGTCCAGCCTCCCTACTGGGCCTCTTCCCTGCCAAAGCTCCGCATCAATGATACTTAATGTTCCCAAGAAATTTTTTACCAAGGCAATTATGAAGATAATCATTCAAGTAAATGATCATCTGCCAAGACAATTTTTACCTCTAGAGTTATTCCAAGTCAAACTACTCCACTATTAACCATGTTTTCATTGTTTAGCTGTCATATGACTTTGTTCTCGCCTTTTTACTTTGTACATGCCATGAGATATTCAATTTTTATTTCACACATCTTCCAAGAAGTATTCTCAAAGTTGTACATGCATATATAGGGATAATTTTTGCATAATTATAGCTGCTCCCCTTTCCTCCATATAAATATAAGAATTAAAAATTTTCACTTAAATTATAGACGACCAAAAACCTTTCTTATACATGATTTTCCCAACTTCCACCCACAGACGTGGTAGTGTCACTTTGTCACACTCATAGGGAGCAAAGACTATTAGTGCTAAATATTCCATGCAATCAGAAAGATATCTTCGGTTTTTTGTTTTAGATAAACATAAATGACATTCCACCGCCAAAAACCAACTTCCCTTTTACTTGTGAACCTGTATAATTTTACAATAAAGAAGAAGATACAAACATTAAAAGGGAAAAGTAAAAAAGAAAAAAAAATCCCTTTTACTCGTAAGATTGTATAATTTTATAATATTAAAAAGCATTCTTTTTACTTATAAGGTTGTATAATTGTATAATAAAGAAGATGATAAAATGATGCAAAAAGAAATAATAATTATCAAATCCATTAAGTTACCACCAACCCCGCATGTAAATGCCTGATTACTGCATCTAGCGTACCAACAACTTTAATCAAATCAGTGGCAGCCCTTGAATCTGGTCCCTGTAAAAATATAAGAGCGCTCGTAAGTATCAAGATAGCAAAAATCTCTTTCAGAACACCGGAGAAGAAACAAAATGACAATCTGATAATAAAATTCCTCTAGTGTGTGTGTGTGTGTGTGTGTGTGTGTTTATATTTAGAAAAAGATGAAGGGCTAATATATTAAAGAGAAAAAAAAGGTACAAATAGGTTATATGAGAGGGACTAAAAGAAGACTCAACTCACATGAAATCCAAATAAAACAAAGATACATAAAGATAAAATACTAAAAAACCTCCAACGGGCGCAAAAGTACTAGGGATGTCCCACTTTAGTCCTTCCTTTGACTCTAATTTTCGGAAGGGAGCCGGCTAACAAATTAGTAAGGTGCGTACTATTACCCAAAGTAACCAAAGTATCATCAATCAGATTCCTGAGCTCAAGTAGGTCTCAATTTTTCTTTTTCCTCCTAGATGTGTAGACCTGTCATTCCTCATCTGAGGATTGACTCATCAGATCAATGGATTAGTCCAAAGGTAGCCGGACAGGTGTAGGCTGTTGCACATCATGATACTCATGAGCTTGAGTAACATTAACATCTTATTGTATTTCCACCTATAGTATCAGTGATAGGTTCTAAGACAGGTGGAGTCTGAAGAATCTCTCTCACCCCCACGATAGTAGGTTCCAAAGGCGGGGGAGCTACAACATTGTGTGGAGATTAAATGATTGACATATTGCCTGTGAGGATAGTGACGACTTCAGGGGCATCCTTTTTATGATCAATAGTATCAATAACTTGGAGTTGATCAGGAGAAGATTAATACACTGCTCTGGCGGAGCACTTTATTTTTTTGGTCTAAGGTGGAGGTATAAATGATGGTATTGAGAACTGAAGTAGCTGAACATACGACAGTTCAAACAATACGAAGGAAAAAACTCAATCTCTACCTTTTGTCGATATCCATGGTATTGTGTGCTCAACCAAATTTCCTTAGAAGCGGAAGAAGTGATGTCTCTTTTAACAAGTACTCTGACTTCAGATGGACGGGAAGATTAAAAGTAGGAATGTCTATTTTGAGTGGTTTATAATAAGCTAAGGCAATAGAACACATCACTTTTTGAGTAGAATAATAAAATTTCAGACCAGGAAGGCGAATCCAAACCGGAATGATTGGTGGTTTCGTCTGTGCGTCAAAATTCACAGACCATTTTAGAATTTTCATTATTCTGTTATCAATCCAGATTATCCTCCTAGCAAATAAGTGTGTGTAATACTCTTCATTATTAATTTGAATAAGAATATGTCTTCCATCTAAGAGTCCAATTTCTCACTCCCCAACAAGGCTCAAATTCCTTACGAATAATCTCCATTTTGGGATGGTCATACAGAAATTTCACGACCAAATTTAGAAGACAAGAGGAAGCAAGTTGAATGCCTTCAGCTTCTGTAAAAAAGATTACAGACTTCTCATTCTTCCTACCAGGTTTCTTGATGTCATCCGCCCACTCAAACAAAAAAGGTAAAGAACACGATTTAGGTGTACTTGAGGTGTGGACACCTGCAAGGGCAGCAACATACGATCTGTCCGAAGCCATCACTAATAGAAGGAGGCGCGGCGTAAGAAACAGTGAAAGTCAGTGAAAGAAAGAGCAAACGCCGAATGGAATCCGCGGGAAACCCCTTCAGAGAGAGAGGCACAAAGAGAAAGCACGATGCAAAAGCATGAGATGCCGCGATTGGTCGGGATCGAGCAATCGCATCAGAATTCGGCTTCTGCGAGCACGAGATGCCGCAGAAGCCGAGCCGACGTAACTCGAAACCTAACTACAAGAAAGAGCAGCCACGTCAGGATGAAGACGAAGATGAAAGCGATGAAAGCAACACACGACGAAGAGAAATGCAATGTAGGAGAAACCAGGGTTCTTCATAGAGACGAAACCCTAGCAAAGCGTGAGCGACGACCGCGCCATATATATTTGTGTATTATATATATATATATATATATATATAGAGAGAGAGAGAGAGAGACACGAGTATCAACTATGGAACTAATGAAACAAGCTATTTAAAAAAGAGCATATGCAATGCATGTAACCCCTACCTACTGAGATTTTAAGAGGGAGAACACAAATTTATTACTACTTGTGATGCCAGAGTTAACCCAAATCACGACTGAACGATAAATTTTATTGTTGAATTCAAAATTACAACGACGAATCCTCAACATAACACAAACATATAAATAACACATAACGATGATGACATAACAAAACAAGAAAATAAACCAACACAAAACACAAAAAATGGCCCTTTACAAGATAACAGCATACCCAGAAGGGAGGGACTACAGCTGCTACAATACCACGAACCAGTAAGTTTTTGTGTCAATCTCCCGAGATTAGGGAAGCTTCGACTTTATTTTTTGAAGTTTCTAGTTTCTTGTAGCACATAATCAAGTCTACCACGTTGATGGCATGAGAGATGTTACAATCCCCTAAGAGATCAATCATATAGGTGTTGTCATTCCACAACATATCCCGATAGAATAAATATTCACTCTCTCTTGGCATAACATAAGTTGGAGTTACATATATATGTAGGTTCCCTTAATGTAACTCTTAAGCTCTTAAGTCTAAAAACATCTTCTTCTACTTCTTTTACTAAGTGAAATGTAGTTGATAAACCAATAGGTGAGGAGAAATCAGCTCTGCGGTGAAATCTATGACAGGCTGCACCACTCTCACTAGCAACCACTTAGAAGATACCTCGTCTCCATTAATAAAATCTGGATTCCATTGAATAATTTTCTTCACTGTCAAACTTCTAAAACAATTTTCAAGGCTTGGTTTCATCCCTCATGTATGGACATCTGATGATAGTTACCATGTTGAACTGAATCTAACAACTGAATAACTCTTTATAATGTTCCAGACATGACACAAAAGGGCCACATTTTTGACATGTTGGACTCCCTTAGTCGGGACAACTCATAAACAAGTTTATAGATTTGAATAGTCTGGATTTCTTTTATTTAGGGTTGTCATGCCTCTGGTTCAGTTCCTTGAATTTAAGACTGCCTTAGACATTCACCATGAAGTCGGTTGGAATATCTCCCATAAGCTCAGTTGAAACTATGTGCATATTATCCTCAACTAGGAGTAGTTACTCCTATGTGTCATCATCAGCTTAAGTGTTTACGGCGTCATTACCCAATTTTTCAAAAATGTCCTGCTCAGTGTAATGGATCACCCCCTAGTTGTGCAGTCTGATTCAACATTCCCAAATACGTGGCATTTACAATACTTCATGTCTATGAAAAATTTAGAGATGCGGATTGATTCCAACCTGTTCTCTACTCTGAATCAGCGCTTTCTCTGATGGGGTCTTCTATGGTGTTCTCCTGAGTGTAATTTGACTGTAAGGCCTTGAGGTTGAGCACTGCCTGTAAGACGTGGTGGTCGCCCGTTGATGTGGTTTCTCTACTTCTGAAGCTAGAGTCTGATCCTTTTGTTTATAGTAAGCTGATAGGAACTAGCGCAGGATCCCCCACTTCATCTTCAAATTCTTCCGTTCTCCATATGTTGGCTCTTCTCTCAGCCTCCTCTGATACTGGATTTTAGAGCATTTTGGCCTGTCCTATGCATCACTAATGCCCTCCCTATGGAAGGAATTGAAATCCTCGTCTCTTGCTCTCCTTCGATTCTCTAGATCTTGGTCTAGGTTAATCTCCCCTGGGTTCCATCATGCATCTCTACTAATCTCTGTTGCAAACGACAAATTTTCCTATGTATTTCATCTTGAGTGGGGTCAGGCAGGTATCTCGTTGAGGGCATGGCTGAAGGTTTGGGATCTGCAGAAGAAGAAAAGAAAAAAAAAAGAAAAAAAATAAGGAACGAAAAGAGAGGAAAAAAAGAAAAAAAATTGGTGGACTCGAGAGAACTCTAAGATAAGACTAAGGTTAGGTTAGTTTTGATACCAAATAATACAAACAACGACCAAACGACAATTTTATTGTTAAACTCAAAACTACAACAATGAATCCTCAACACAACACAAACATATAAACATCACATAACGAAAATGACGCAGCAAAACAAGAAAAGAAAATAAAGCAAAAAACAAAAAATGACTCTCTAAAAGAGAGCGGCAGACCCAGAAGGGAAGGTCAGAAGCGAAAGTCGTGTTGGAAGGTGGTTGACAATCCTAAGCTGTAGCGCTGAATGGAGGAGTGAGGGTGACCTGCTAGGAGGAGGCTGACAACAAGTGGCGGTGGCGTAGTAGGGAATAGGGGAGGTGGCAGTGGACTAGATAGTAACAAGGGTCGGTGTCGGGGGCTAGACTGCAGCAGAAGTAAGTGTCGGGGGCTAGACTGCAGCAGAAATCGATGTTACGGGCTAGACAGTAGTAGGAACAAGTGGCCAGGGGGTTGGCTAGCAGCAGAAAGAGCGGTTGCTAGAAGGCGGCTGGAAGCAAGTACAATAGCAAGAAGAGGGGTCGGAAGCCCTGTGCGGTGACTGAGAGGCAACTAGATTGCTGGATAACAATAGGAAGAGAGGTCGGAAGGTCTGTGCGGTGGTTGGGGGAGCAATGGTGGGAACTGAGAGAGGATAAATATCCTCACGAGATCGAGTTACAGCCAGAGCACCCATTGAATCCTTAGAGAAGATCACCACCTAGGCGAGTTATAGCCGAAGCACCACCTAGCCTTCGAATACAGCCCTAAAAGAGAAAACAACCCCTACAGCTAGCTTGGACATGAATATGAAAATTTGGAAGACAAAAAACTTACCTTAACCAAAGCGAACAACACGTACATATAATGAAGAACATTAGATATAACAGATAGTAAAAAGAAAAAGAAAGGTAATGAAAAATGAAGGTAGAAAAAGAAAGTGCTAGCAAAGGATGGGTTAGACAAGACAATGAATCAAATAAGAAAAAAAGACCGCGGTATTGTAGCTGCTAAGGTACCACGAGCAGCTACAATAATGTGACTAGGTAAGCTCCTAAGTCAACCTAGCACAAAGGTTGTCTCTGACTGGAACCCAGATCATAAAGTAGCTCCATGCTCCATGAATAAGAGAATCATAATGACAATAAAAATGCACGTTATCTAAAATAATCATAGCTCAGAAATAACTGTTTCTAATTCAAACCTTAGTTTAAAAGCTAAAAGCGGCCACCAGATCCGGACAAAAAACATCATATAACCATAATAGATGCCATTTTTCTAATATACTTCTGGTTACAACAGCAAAAAAAATGTTAAATTATACATGACCAAATTGCTAGAGCACTTCAAAGTGAGCTTGATGTCACTAAATCTGTTTTATCTATCTCCAAGAACTAAGAAAATGATTACAACAGTAAAAAAATGTTAAATAGTATATGGCCAAATGGCTAGAGCACTTCAAAGTGAGCTTGATGTCATTAAACCTATTTTATCTATCTCTGAGAACTAAAAGTAAGACTGCATGAAATCCAAGGCGTTGTATTAGGTGGAAAGAGATGCATGCTGTGTAGTTAAGCTTTATTTAAATGAAATTAAAAAAGGTTCTACTGTCATCAATTGCAGCCTTAGTTTCAAACTCTAAAAGGGAGTTCATATCAACTAGCAATTTTTTAGGAATGGGCTAACGGTGGTTATGCTCTTCGTTTTGCTTAAATTTTTCGCTGAATTTTATTATTTTCATCATTTTTTTTGCTGGATTACTTTCACCATCTTAAAAAAGATGCTTTCGGTCGTTTAAGGTAATATATAAAATAGTTTGAAATAGAAAAATGAGCCATCAGCCTGAATGTTACAAGTCAGCTAATCGATGTTCCAGATTGTGACGAGCAATGTAAGGATATATAGCGCACAAAAAAAGTACATGCAGTTCATATTGGCCCATTTGATTATATTGACTCAAGAGTGTAAACAAATACTTCAAGCATTAAGTGAACTTGACCCAGGAGCTGGTCCCTTTTTCCTATTTGATTCCCTATCTTTTTCTAGTCTCTTCCTAATTCTATTTCCTTCCTATTCTAATTTCATGCTAATCCTAACTACTAGTGCTTGTTATAAATATGTTGTTTGTTGTCTTAGCGTTCAGTTTTTTTTTCCAGATTTCAGATTTCTATCGGGACAACCGCCAACGTTCGTTTTCACCTTCGAGGGCTAAATCTGGGGTGATTGTGTGGTGCTCCGGCCATATCTCTCTCCCAAAGTGGTGATTATCATCCGTCTATTTCCTTCCGCGACATCCCACATCTTTCCCTGCCGCGGTATCTCTCAACAGCCGCCCGCAACAACATTCAAATTGTTGTTTTCCGCCGTTCTTAGCATACCAGCCGCCTCCCCCTCCCTACCAGCATTGTTGCCGCCCAAACCACACCTCTTTCTTGTTGTCCTAACTCTCCCACCATACCGCTGCTGCCCAAGACATCTAGGGAATACCTCCTTCCTGCTGATGTGTCGCTATCCACCCCAACTCCTCTGTGCCATCACCCAGGACAGTCCCCATACTTGTTGTGCCTCCATTTTCGCACCTCCCCCGCACTACCACTAGCATTCCTTCACTGTCGCCACACCCGCCAGCCATTTTGATCCACCTAAGCAACCTCCACGACCCTTGGGATAAACTTGGGTGTCTGTCTGTGTCGTATTATTATATTTCTCCTTTCAAGCATGTTGGTTGTAACCGTTTATTCGCTTCAAGTAACACTATTTATTATTCTATAATGATTTGGGTTAACTTCGGTATTATTTGGTATCAGAGCTAGCTTAGCCCTAGTTCTATCCTAGGGTTTCCTAGCATCCGCTTTACCCCTTCACCAAATATTATCTTTCTTATTCCAAAACCAAAGCCAGAACTTTGGCCTAACCATATATTACCCTTGCTGATTTTTAACATCAGCAAACCTAAATTATTTTATTGTCTTCTTTCACCTCCCACTTCAAACCCTAGTCATGCTACCAAGGAGATACATGTCTGAGCCAACCCAGAACGAGATACAATGTGAGATCCGCCGACTTTAACGGAGATTGGTGAACATTGAGGATGACACCCAAGAGGGACTTACCCTAGATGGTGACAGATAAAGCCGAAGAGGAGAAAGGGCTGAAAATTTCAATCTCATCCATAAGTAGGATGTCAGCGATGAAGATGAAAAGTCAAGATATTTCGAAATCAAATATAAGAGGACGCCTAAATAGGAGACATCAATTGAAGGATACAGAGACTATGGAATCAATGTGGATCTACCAGAGTTTCAAAGAGGTATAGATCCAGATAAATTTATTGATTGACTACAATATGTTAAATGGATCTTCGAGTATAAAGATGCATTAAAGGATAATATAGCCAAATTAGCTACTATCAAGTTGAATATAAGTGCCTCTTTACGCTGGGAGAACTTACAGAGACAGAGGAAGAGAGAAGACAATAATAAGATTACCAAGTGGGAGAAGATGAAAGCCATGCAGAAGAAATATCTTCCACCTCATACCACTATGACATGTTCTTAAAACAACACAATCTATAGCAATGAAACCTTTTAGTGGAGTTCACAGCTCAGTTCAATAACCTATAGATGAAATACACGCTGACCGAGTTTGAGGAGCACACTGTAGCCCGGTACCTTGGGAGGCATGAAGCCCACTATTAGAAATGTGGTACAGCTGCAACCGTATTGGTCACTTGGGGATGTTCAGAACTTAACATTGAAAGTGGAAAGACAGCAAAAACAGAGTAGGCACCAGTCAGACAACTACCAGTCAGATAGTTGATAAGATCCAGCGTCAAAATCAAAACGTCTTTCCACAGAAATTAGGACAAAAACGAATTTTATTGTAATAATCCAAGCAACCCAACAAGAACACAAAGATAAACACCAATTCAAGAGGTAGGTGGCCTCTCCCAATTCCTACAATTTGAGAGGTAGGAAATCTCTCTAAAACCCTAAACCTATGACTCAACTCAATCTCAAGCATAAAAACTAACCCTAAATATAATAAACCTATTTATATTCAATAATAATAATAATAATAAAAAAATTAAATTGCTTTCAGGCATACAAAAGACAAACTTTCGACTAGGCATAAACATAACAGTACTCCCCCCTCCCAAAAAAAAATAAACTCCTTGTACTCAAGGTGGAAAAAAATTACAGTACTGCTTGATCAAGTCAGGCAGCTTCCAGCCGGCGCCATTATCTGACCATATTTTCTATTTAATCAGGAATTCATAGTAACCCACAAGAGTTCGAAATGTAGTCTTATGCACAACCTTTGGCTGCATCTGAATAAGTTAGTGGCCTGATTTCAAATCAATTTTAGAGAGTATCGCAACCCCAAACATCTCATCCCGTGACTTATCAATCACTATAATCTCTGACAACTCCATCTCATGTCTCTTCCATCATCGTCAACTTCGATCCTGCTTGCTTTAGTTTATTCAAGCCATCTAAATGTTGTATTATTTCTTCAAAGTGTTGTGGTTTGAGTCTGCTTCGAGTTTCCTCGCCCGATCCCACAACTCTCTATTCGCCTAAAGCAGCGAAGATGCCCTTATATCATGTGAATCCTTTTGGTTGTTGCTGCTAGAGTTTGTTTTCGACATCGTCTCTCAACCACATGACGTGCGGAGCCGATTTTGTGTGAAACTTCATTATCTTCTTCATCATTTCTCGCAAATCTCTTATGCTCTCGAATCCATTATTCGACTTTCTATGAAAGAAAATACATTTTCAATGGTCGGAAACCTTTCTTCTATCTCAGATCTGATTTGGCTCTTATCTTTCTCTAATTTCTCCTCCAAAGCATCTACTTTCTATACTGATAATGCTTTTTTACAAGGTTTCGAAACTCGAAATTCTAAGGTTGGCTTCCCACCTAGGTTGAATACCAACACGACTCTCGTAATTTTATTGTCACCTTCCCAAACATGAGAAGATTCATCTCGAGGGCATACCTGATATGGTCGCTGACTGTTGAGATCTTGGATGGCAACTGTCTCGCCAGTGGACACCGTCATCCCGCTAGTGTATCGCGAGGACAGAGTGGAAGGAGAAGAAAGAAAGAAGTTTGTGGTCCTGTATGCCGCAATACCCACGTGGCCATCTAAACTAGCTCTCATCTCGGTTGTGTTGAGAAGACAGAGGAGAAAAAGAAGAATAACTGGAGTTATGGATCCTCGGTACGTTGTAATCCCGTCGAAGCCTTCCCAATATAGCTCTAATCTTGACCGTAAGTGAAGACGGATATGGGAGGAAGCAAAAGAAGTTTTGGGTGGTGAGTCCCGATCCCTTCGTGTTGAGGCCTTTCTAGCTTGGTTGTTTGCAGTTGTATGCAAACAGCATGAGAGGAGGCGAAGAAGGGAGTTTTGGGTCTCTATGCGCTGCCTCGCAACCCCTGTGGATTAGGTCACACCAAATTTTGCTTCAGCTTCGCCGAGCAGATCATTTTTCTGCTTGATTAATCCGATCAACATTATATTGAGCTCTGATACCAATTTGTTATGATTCGGGTAGAAATCGACAAGGATTTTCACAAAAATTAGGGCAAAATTAAATTTTTATTGCAAAAAGCCAAATAACTCACACAAATACAAAGATAAGCACCTACAGTTAGGGAGGTAAGCGATCTCTCCCAATTGCAATAATTCGAGAGGTACAAAATCTCTCTTAAACTCTAGACCTAAGACTCACAATCCAAACTCCTGCATAACCCTTAATTAAAGACTAAACTGCCCTTAATCATACAAAAGACAAACTTGCTTTTAGACTGGACATCCATTGTCGCCGACACCAATAGGAGCATACCTCAAGAAGTTGAGAAAGCTAGTTCGGATAAGAATAGAACCACGCCCAACGAGAAGAAGCTTAAGAAGGGTAACATTCCTACTACAGTCCCCGCTAGAAAATGCTTCAGATGCCACATATCGGGCACATTGCCTTCAGTTGCACGTTAAGCCGAGTCGTGTCTTTTACCGAGCAAGGTGTCGTGGAGGAGGTTAGCGACGAAGAGAAAGTTGAAGAACAGGGTGAAAGGTATCATCTACCACAAAATGTATGAGGACACTCATGATTCGGTGGATCCTACAAACTGAGGATAAAAGGGATTCATAGTGGTTTCATCGCAATATATTCTATGCTCGTTAAACTGTGAACAAAAAAGTATGCAACCTCATCATCAATGATAGGAGCAGTAAGTGTGGCATCAACGCAAATAGTCAGATTTAGTTTCATGACTAAGAAGCAATGCTAATCATATTCTTTGATATGACTAAAGAAGAAAAACAAAGTCAGCATTTACAGAAAGTGCCTCGATGTGTTTTTGATTGGAAGCTAGCTGCAAAATCAAGCGTGGTGCGATGTGGTCTCAATGGATGTCAACCACCTTTTGTTGAGGAAACCGTGACAATTTGACTGGAGGACTCAGCGCGATGGCACGACGGATTCAGAAATACATATTCTCCACTAAATATGAGAAACACATAGTCCTCCCTTTGGCGGAGCACGAGATCACAAGTGTCCTTGCCAGCAGAGCAACATTGATGGGACCAGTTTTGGTGACATTGGATGATGGGACTGATACACCAACTCTAAACATAGAACATGCATAACAGAGGGCATTTCAGAATATCAGGGTCGTTACCTTACCATCAGCGCCACTACCGGGCAGAGAGATTTAGGTTACACCCACTTTAGATCAAATTAAGCCGACCATGGATGACTTTGGGAGTATTCAACAGCATAAGAGAGACACAGACTCGGCTCAGTTCAGTAGTAGACTCCCAAAAGATTAGATTGATGTGGATATTTGCTCGCAAGTTGGGACGGATCCTCAGGTGCCTTGGGGACGCTGCAGTTGCCAGTGGGATTCAGGTGTTGTTAGGATTAGATAAGAAGCCAAAAGTTTCGACGAACGAAGTCAAAGCTCTCCCAAGCCTGAGAGATTGACGCAGGCGCTTACCGGGATGTGGTATTGTTCCTGTTACAGTACTGCAGTCCCTTTTTTGCTATTTGATTCATTGCATTTTTCTATTTCCTTCCTAATTCTATTTATTTCCTATTCCAATTCATCCATATCCCAACTGCTAGTACTTATTATAAATATGTTGTATGTTGTCTTAGGGTTCAATTTTTCTTCGAGATTTTAGATTTCTATCAGGATAGTCGCTAAAGTTCGTTTTCCCTTCAAGGGTTGTATCCGAGAGATTGGGTGTTGCGTTAGTTGTATCTCTCTCCCGAGATTGTGATTATCTTCCGCATATTCCCTTCTGTATTGTTCCCTGCCCCCGTACCTCGTTGCAACAGCCCGCAACATCACTCAGATTGTTGTTTTCTGCAGTCCTCAACCTACCGATCGCCTCCCCTTTCCTTCCAGCAATGCTTCCGCCCAAACCGCATCTCCTTCCTGCTGCCCCAGCCCTCCCATGGTGTCGCTGCCGCCCAGGATAGTCCGGAAATACCTCCTTTTGCTATCCAACCGAACTCGTTGCCACCACTCGGAACAACCTCGATACTTGTTGTCCCTGCATTTGCTGCCACCGGCATTTCTTTGTTGCCGCCACCCCCGCCAACCATTCTGATCCACCTAGCCGACCTCTACCACTATTGGGATACACTTTAGTGGTGTTTGCATGTGCGTGTTATTGTATTTCTCCATTCCAGTGTATTGATTGTAACCGTTTGTTTCCAAGTAATAATATTTGTTGTTTTATTATGGTTTTAACCCCAGTAACAGAACTGGATTAAGAACTTAAAAAGTCAACCAAATCTTTATTTTGAGACGCATACATTTGGCTGCCCCTATTTGGTTAAAGTAATATAATTTGATGTATTTCGACCCAACCATGGAAGTGAATGAATGGCGACAGCTTCGGTGTAATAGGAAGGTTGGGTTTAACTTTAGATAGCCTTCAAAATAGAGATTTCACCATGAACTGAAATCTCCAACTAATCCACCTAGTTTTCGACAAGACACTCCTATCTAGAACTACTTCAAGCAGAAACCAACCCAACCAACCGAAAGGAATTAGTTTTAATCAGCATTTTAAACCACAGTAGCTTAAAATGACATAGGTTTGCTACTCCATTCAAAAATGCCTTGCTAAGCAAGGAAAAGAAGAAATAAATTAGCTTGCATATAGCACATAGATGTACTTATCAAAACAATGATGCAAACAAATTACCAGGCGCGTCTTTTGCGCATAAAATCAAAATAATGTACAACATCATAACCTTGAATATTTGAGAGCAAGGTCGCTAAGACTAGTAAAAAGAGAGATACATAATTCTTTCCAAGGAATTTTTCGGTTTAAGACAACTCAAACAGTATCAAATTTTTAAGAATAGAAAATTCAATAGCGGAGTAAGTTGACGACAATAAAATTAAGATTTCTCATAAAATGAAAATTTAAGTTAGAGAATGAGTTTTGTCCCAAAAAAAAAGCAAAGCTAATAGTGAAAAACCTTAATAAGATTTGACAATGCCCAAGCAGCTGTTCGAGCCATTGAACCTTTATCAGACATCATTAAGCGAGCAAGGGGCATTAAAGCTCCTTGTGCGAGTAAGATGTTCCTTAGTTCCTCTCCTTCACCAGCAACATTTCCCAATGCCCATGCACATTGCTCAGATACAGGCAGAGAACTCTTCTCTACCCAAGAGGGATAAATATAATAAATAAAGGAAGTACTCAACAGATCCAAGCAGCAAGCAAAACACTGAGATTTAGCACAAGAGGATGATGAAATCAGAAGTTTACTTGTTTATTTGGTTTTTTATCCCAAATCAATAATATTAACGAAATTGTATAAAATCATAATATGATTTAGATATTTTGTTAACTGCACGTTAAAATATTTCATTGATTACTTCACAGAACGCCACATTAGGAGTATTAAACATTTTAAAGATGATACAAATGACTAATTGCAAATGTACTCGTAGAATTGTATTTTTCGTTGATTTGACTAGAAGCAATAAGACTAAAACAGCTTAAATGATAATATGTACCAGCCAAAAGACAAAAAAAATTGATTAAAACAGAAAAATGATTGAAAAACAAATTAGATTTCCGAACAATTTTTGTAAAAGATCATAAAAGTTTCATATTTTATGTGAGACAAGTATCACTTTGATTCCCAAGAGATTTACTAGTGCAAAAGCCTTGCCCCCCTCAATTATCAAAGGAGAAAAATGTAGTTATAACAGTTTCTAAACTCCAAATCTATGCCTTCAACCAGAGTGTCATTTTCAAGCCCAACGAAAATGACATCAATAGCAACAGCAACATTTGCAGCCACCTCATTGCGGTAAATATTTTGGATCAATTGTTTGACAGATCGATGTATATTTCGATTTAAAGTTAAAAATTTTATTTTTTGTGGATGTGGATAAGTTATATCTTTTTTAACAACTACTTACAATAATATTTGACCTACTTTATTCCTTTATTTGCATTATCACATTGATTATTGGTTAAAGCAATAATGGTATGTCCGCTATCACTAATAGAAGTTTAAGAAGATGAAACAAGGTAGAGAGACAATTCAAAGAGCTAACTTTTCTACTACAACAATGTTTCTGGGGATGCAACACTTGAATGACAATATAAGAAATGAACTGAAAAGAAAAAAAGAAAGGGAAATTTACATGCATACCACACAACTCTTAAATATTTACATATCTAACACCCAATGTTTGATATTTACACTTATAACACCTTGGTATCATAATCATATACATGAAAAGATGTACTTCACTTTAAATTAGTAGGTGTGGTGGCGTTTTTGATGTGATATTAAAGAATCGAGTGGTATGCAATATGATTGTTTAGGTGCTACATATGTATGTATGTATGTATGTATGTATGTATGTATGTATGTATGTATGTATATATATA